>VZRV01002997.1:515286-649064 GCA_013398115.1 Falcunculus frontatus
GTTCCCCTCCCCCCTCCCCTTCCCCTTTCCTCTTCCCCTTCCTCTTCCCCTTCCCCTTCCTCTTCCTTTTCCTTTTCTTCCTCTGGGAAAAATGCTTCCTCAAGGGTTTAGATTTTATGCCTTAACTCTAAAAGGAGCACACTCCTTTGGAGCACTTCCAACCTTTCTTTGATACCTGAGAAGGGACTGTTCATCTCTCTAAAAGCCTACCTGCAAATAAAAGAAGGGATGGGGTTTTGTCCATACTTCCTTTCTTCACTATGTATTAAGTCCAGAAAGAGTTGTTCACTTGAGGTTCTTAAGGTTTTAAGACAGCTTTCTGGCACTTTCAAATTCTAGACGTATCAGCAGTGCTAAGCTTGCATTTGTTTGTTTGTTTGCTTGTTTCCATTGAGCTCTTCTTAGGGAAAAGAAATTTGCACAGATGTTCACATTTGGGGAAGTCAGAAATGTGTGATAGGAAATCTTCCCTTCAAGTTGTTTTACAGGTGTTTACTAAATGCACAAGACATAGTCCTCTTGCCATACAGCTGAAACACCTTGTCCCTTTGGTTATTTAATTTTCTTTCATAATTTGCATCCTATTAGTAGTTGCCTGTTTAGAAATGTTCCATGAATAGAGGCTGATAGTGAAAAACCTTATTTCTGCAACAAGACATAGTTCTAAAATAACATAGAAAAAAGGGTGTGTAATGATTCAGGTATCTTTTAAATTCATGAAGGCAAACTTAAAAAAAAAGTAAAATTCAACTTTGTATTTTTTTTCTTAGGAGAAAATTTTGTTTTGAAGGGTGCAAAGCATCAAATTGTTTAGAACAGACAAGCTGAACAAAATGTTACTACTTTCAAGGCTTTCTAAATTATTCTGATAAAAATTGCTATTGAGCATCTTCAGGGTTTTAGTTTGCTTGGTTTGATCAGCTAATCACTTAGTTTGATGTTTTCAGGATTTTTGACTGACCAGTATTGAGTGACAACATTGTTTGCAAGAAACTTCTTCAAGGTTAGTTTTTTAATTCTTGAACACTTGCAAAACAGTCTGGTTTTGAATGAAAATGAGTAATTTAAACCAATCCCCGAGTAAGAACATAAGAAATCACAGAAACATATTCAATACACTATGTGAAGTGCTCAATGAATGCCAGAAAGTACTGTAACTTTCCAAAACACAAACTGAGTTCTACTGTGAGAGTGCATTGTCTGTATTCATGTAATCAAAAAAGACTTTTTCCACAGGGGCCCCTTCTCCTTTCAGTGCACTGCTTAGACTGGAGCATTACCCAACCTGAGATGCCTTATTCAAGACCTGTTGATTATTTTTTAATCACTCCGTTTAACCAGTTTAAAAGATGGTTAAAACATAGTCAGCCAAGCAACTCCCCAAATTACCCAACTCCCAAATTCAGCACTAATGGCAACACCCTATGAACACTGCTTGTATGTGTTCCTCTCTACCAGAAGGCATCAGCACTGTGGTGCAGTGAACCCCAGTAAAACAGTATTATTGCGTGCTTCATTTTCATAACAACCTTGCTTTGAGAGATTGAAACACCTGAAAGAGTCCTAGCTGGCTCTGTGTCAGGCTGTCTGCTAAGCTTTAATTGCCCTTTCTAAAATATGTGAGGCAATGATACTTCCAACAGACAAAAAGAAAAACAACAAAAGAAGAGTTTAAATGTCTGCTTTTGCCTTTCCAAGCCTTCACAATTGCTGGGAAACATAATGAGAAAGCATTCAGCTTCCCGGGAGAGGTCAAACAACGCAGACCTGCCAATTTTAAGGGACAACACTGCTTTTCTGTGTACCCGGCACAAGTGTGGCTACTCCTACTCATGGTCGTGCCTGTTCAGTCCATCACCTCCTGATGTCATGGTTTCTTTCAAGTAGCATGAACGGTGTGCTCCCTGTATAGATGATGTTCTGCAAACCAGGAAATCCAGCGTTAGGGCTGCCCATGTAGGATTCCTAGCACTGACCAAAAGCAGCTACCTTGATGATTCAAATGTTTTCAAAACGCGCTGATGTTTGTACCTCTGGGCATTATTGCTGCATTCTCATAGCCGGCATGGACTCCTTACATGTGCCAGATGTGCAAGTGTGTGCTGACAGCTGATCTGGATCAGGTGTGCTCTCCTGTGGCAGTGGGGCTGTGCACAGACCTGAGGCTGCTGGTCACCGCCTTGCCACCTGTGTGCTGCCACAAGCCGGGGCATGGCTGAAGTGGTCAACTCGTGCTGAGCTAGAGGATTCCTGTGCCAAATCCAGCACCGTGCTCCTTAAAGCTGGTGCTTGCTGGTGGTAAATGCAAGGAGTGAGTGAGCTCTAGTGAACTCCCAGCCAAATGTCTAGGATGGTGCAGTGCTCACCTGCTGGTTACCCTTTGACAGTCTCAGCAGTTTTGCCCTGGACCTACTGAGTCTGGACACACAAAACTCTCTCTAGTCTTGAATCACCCAGCTGCTGAATTCAGGAATCAGGCATATTTCTGCTCTACAGCTGCAGACCAGAGGAAGAAAGGAGGGCACTACTGTCACTGAGCGTCCCACTGACATTTTTCACATACACTGAATGAAAAACAGAAGCTGGGAAGCAACTTGTTGCTTGTAATCCCTGCAACAGGCACAATTTATTCTAAAGACAGACCAACACATCATTTGCTGAAATCTTTGCAATTTTTTCTGAATGATGCTTCTACAAGAAAATGTTGTTCCTACTGAAATTTTCTTTCCAGCTGTGTTCTGTTGAGGTATAAGATGCAACACAAAGGCACTTCTAAATATGCTGTGTAACAGTCGCTTTATTGCAAAATTAATATCTTAAGATAGAAAACTTATGTTTCACATAGTTCAGCTCTTGAAAGAAATGTACAAGCCATGTTCCGTTTGTGGAAGGGACAACATGAAATGCAAACTGAGGGCAAGACTGGCCATCTGATTGCAAGGTGCTCAGCTTGTAAAATGGGAGTGAAGAGTCCATCAGTTTTCATATTATCCTGCGTATTATTTCAATTCAAGGAACCACTGCATTATTTTTACCTAATATAATGTACACCTGTAAGGGGTTTTGTTTACCTGAGGCTTCTGTTAAGTTAGGCTGTAAAGGATAAGTATCTTGTAAACAGTGAGGCTGAATTGTGGGGTTGACAGATGACAGTATTTTGACCTTTCTCCTCAACTGGCAGTTAAAAACAATAGATAAGGGGCTAGGTTCTGATAGGCAGAGATCTCATAGCTTAAAACTTTGGAAAATTAGTAATCTTTTCAATCTGGAACTGTTTCAAAGCAATTTGAATACAGAAAAGCCACTCTGACACAGAGGCATCCTTTGCTTTGAGCTTTTTATACCATTTGCTTATGTACTTTGGATGTGCTCACTTCAAAATCGGGGAGTACTTATTCCTGATTATTTCATTTAACAATACTATGAATGAGGAGGGAAATTATTTTCTTACACTCCAAGTACTGTATAACTCCAGGGTTTATTTCACCTATTTCCACATCTCATCTTGTTTGATCATCCATGCAAATCTTCTACAAAGCACATTCCAAATATGATACAAATATCAATGAATATTCGTATTATCAAATGGCAAGGCTGCAGGTGACTGTAAAAAGTCAAAATGTTTCCACTAAAAGCAACAGCCTCAATCTCCCTTACACTTTTGGAGCAAAGAGGCCTTGCCTTTAGAAACATATAGCATCAGCTCTGAGAAAATTCACTGTAATTTTCTAAAATGAAAAAAATTCTTTGAATTTTAACATTGAATTCTGTGCTTGGGCAAATGGAATTGGTTACTTTAATCAGCATTAAACTATAATTTCCAAAACATTGAAGTGGTGGAGTAGAGGAAGTAATATTTAAGATACTTTCATGGATCTTTGTTTCAAAATACTAACAGTATGTGGTAAGCATAGTTACAATAAAAATTGTAGCTCTTCCACTGGCCTCACTAAAGGAGTTCCAAAAGTCCTAAATGAGTTCCAGAGTCCTAATTTCTCTTCTCTCTCCACATCCTCATCTGCAAAACTGTAACAACATTTCCATACTTCAGAGAGGTGCTGTAGAGATTATTTAGTAAGGTGTGCGCCTAGGACTCAAAAAATACCAAGTACTAGGTTTTATAAATTATGTGCTAATTTAACTTAAGCAGCAGTAAAGCCTTAGTCAAGTGATTTGCAGGAAATCCCCATTGTGAGCTTCTGTAGTTAATTTTGCGTAAGGTTATCGACATAAGAGCTTTATGTAATAATCAGTCACAGCTTAGCATCTTCTTTTTAAACTATTACTTGTTAGCTCTACTAAATATGTCACAGATTACTAACTGCATGTCAAGTTGCTATACTGCATGTCCCTATACTTAGAAAAAAATTTAGAAGATCTATAAGAACTATTTATTACTACTTCTTAATTTTCATGCTTTGGTTGAGAAAACTTGTGCAGAACTCCCTGCAGTTAAGGACCATGACAGAGAATCTGTTCAGAAACTGACTGAGGAAATTATCCTTTTCTAGAGCACCAGCTCAGCAAACACTGAGTAGGCGACCATGTCCCTCCTCATTAAGACAATATTTAAGTATGTGATTAACTTGCAGAATGTGCTTCATTGCCAAAAGTACGTGGATAAATGCTGTCTTGGAAAAGGACCATAAACACATATAATTTGTCATTATTCCTTAGACATGTTATTTGGGTTCACCTCAACCAAACCACACAAAGTTCTATGTCTGTTACCTAGTCATGACTGACTTCATGCCACCGACCACTCTAAGGTCCACTCCTCTGCATTAGATGATTATTGTACAATATATACAGAAATATCTAAAAAACATCCCCTTCGTTTCCAAGCCTACATGATATGTGCTTGATTAGGAATTATCCCCTAGTTTTCATTCAGTGATCTTGTGTAAATGCTTTTCTGCATGCTGTCCAGAAAGCACACATGCTGTCTTCTGAGAGATTTCTGGTTTCATAGATGCAGAATAAATACTCTATCCCTTCTGTCTTGCAGCATGAAGCTCTTCCTTGGCTGAAGCAGCTAGTTCTTAGGTGCTTTGGGAAGAAGCCTGGGCATCATATTTCCTAAAACTGTGGTTACGAAAAGATTCCCTGCAATGAAACAGATTAATAAAGTTGGCAAATGAAAAACGATCAAAAAAATACCCGTCTTGTGAAAAAGAGCATCAGCTGAAACATGCTATGTGTTGGCAGATCAGAGTTGTCATTTCTTCTTCTCCTCCCACCCCACACTGGGCACAGTGGCTTTATGAAGAAGCATATATTCATAAGCAAAGAACATTAGACTCTTCTGTCTCAGTCGTGTGACTGAAAAGGATTATGTTTTCTGCAGTGAAAGGACGATTCAGTTCATGCTGCCTAAGACCACATGGTGCCATACTTGTTCTATCTACTCCCTGCCTTCAAAGGTTGAAGAAATCACAAGATGTTTCCAGGAACTTCGTTAGGGTGAGGGGAAGGTCTTATCTAATGATGCATTAAAATTACATAAATCCTCTACCCCTGGAATGCAGAGCTTGAGAAAAACGGCTAACACTACAACCATCTCCACTGGAAGTCAGCAGATTTCTTTAATCACCAATGGAGTTGGCAGTGTATATTATGGCTTGGTTTTAGCTGCCAGTAGAACTCCCTTTCTTCCTTGCAAAAAAATGCCATATTTTTGTATAGCCACAACAGATAACCCTGCCCTAACTATACCTTGTGCTGTGGACTTTCACCACAGGTTTGTACAGCTCTGGGATCTTCCTCTCAATCATGGGTCTAAGGTTCTCCTTCAGTTTCATGTAGTTTCTTTTGAGCTCCTGATGATATTCCCGCTGGTCAGCAGTAATAAGGTGCTTGTTTTTCTCCACTGCTTCACCACACCTAGGCAAAAGGAAAGAACAAAAGACATGATATATATATTCTACTTTAGTTAAACTCATTCACTTTGTGTTAGGTGATTTGTATGAACAAGAATCCAGTTCCTTTGGTCTATTCCTCTGGTAACTTGTCAAGACTAAAGTGATAATGAACTAATAAGAAAGCTCTGTCTTTTCCAAGTACAGAAATTGAGATGGTATTTTTTAGATATTAGGCAAGCATGAGTGAGCTAATAAAAAACGAATTTAATGACTGCAGAATACTGAATTAGCTGCCTACTTACTGTATAAACAGATAAATTTGCAATAGCAGAAATTAGAAGCTGTATCTTCTTGCGGAAGACTCATTTTTATTTAACTCAAACTTATCCTTCAGCAAGGAGAATACTTTTGAATAAGGAGATGAGCATCTTCATATGTGAATATGCTTGTTGAGATTTACAAACGTATCTAAAGCAAAGGACACGTGTCTGCCACTACCACTGTGTCTGCTTCACAGACAAGGTTTTCTTACGAACAGCTTTCTACATAAGAATGTCATTTTATTAAGAATGAAATCAAGGCAATAGTCTGAAATGTTTGATTTCTCCAAGATGCTGGAAGATAAAACAAATGGAAGATCCTAATTTATGCATTATTACTTTAAAGTGTTAAAGTGTTTCTTCCTTTTGAGATGCAATGCCTACCTAGGCATTCACGTGAAGCAGAGATAACAAGTCTGGTCTGAGTGTCTTAAGCAGGAGATGCAAGGATTCATGATGCTAACTTGCATAATTACTCAGTTATATTTGCATTGCATTATTGCTAATATTGAATGTATTGATGCAATTCAGCATTTCGATTTTGTTTTACTGACCTCATTATAAATTCTTTGAAGCACAGCCTCAGCTTGTTGTGATGTCGATAAAGTTTGGGGTCTGCTGGAATTTCAGCCAGGAACACTTGCGCTACCTCTAGTGGTCCCTTACAGAAATAACACAGGAAAATATGAAAACCACCTGCTTAGACTGAAAACAGACCACACGGTTGTTTAAAGCTGTTTGTTATTTCACGCAATTATGAAAAAAATTATGAGTGCAATTATGAAAAAAAATAAAACTATGCACAGTTACCGTAACAGGATGGTTTTTAGCTCCCTTTCGCCCAAGATATTTCCTTTGGCAAGCAGAATTTTTGCCCATCATATCTTATCCTCTCCTGTTATTATTCCTCTAGTCCCACAACAAAGGACACAAATTCTGCTCAGCAGAGAGGAGCAGGGACAGCTCTAGTGACACACCTGGTTATATTAGAGAAACACTGCTCCTGTGTGTGGTATTACAAGACCTTCAGGCAATAAGTCCAGTGCCAAGAAAGATCACTCTTTCCAATGCTTATGATGACACATTATTTCAGACTAGATACTCTGGCTGATGAAGAATCTGGAGACACTGAGAGTATTTACGCTTTCAGCAAAAAACCTCAAGCTCTGTGAAATTGTGCATAACACCAAGTTATTGTTCAGCCATGTCTTCATCCTTCCATTTTAAATTTTTTTAATTGCCTGGGCTTTTTTTAGTGTGTATGTTTATGTTATACCTATTGCATCTCAGCTTTCTTTTGGGGCACTCAGGTCTTGATTTCATGTATTGACTTAATTTCCATGAAACCGAGTTTGTGGTGGTTCCACAGGAGAATTGTTATTATTACTCCCATTCCCCAAAGATACATCTGGAATGAACAAAATGGCTGGGATAGCTAGCATGTTAGAAATGAAAAATCCTTGGATGCATTCACAAGGCTTCTGTGAGTTTCTGCAACTGCAGCCAGGATATTGATTCCCATGAGCACTTTCACCAAAAGCATAGCTAATGAACAGCATACAGTGACTAAATATCAAGGGATGACGTTTAAATGCACATTGTGACTAAATGTGTCTGACTAGATGTATTCCTTCCAGTGCAAGAAATGGGAGCAAAAAAGAATGCACAATGAGAAAAGTATGCAGAAGCTCTTAATCTGGTTTATTTGGATCCCTTACCTGATTTACAGTGGCCCCAACTGAGCCCTGCAAAACCATCTGGAGCATTTTGGCATCTGGTGGTTCTTGGTTGGTGGCTGCAGTTAGTTCCTGTGTTTTTTTACGCATATCTTCAATAGCAACTTCAATTGGGGTTAAAATAAACTAAGGGAAATGGAAGAAAAGATGGTTCATTACCTGAATCATGCATGCAGCTGACCTGTTCTAAATCTGACAATATCACTATCATTCTCCTGTTTCAAGAGCAGTAGTTGTGAAACCCAGGAACACTGTTCAGTCTAACTGTCATCTTGGTAGATGGTGCATCTGATCCAAATCTCTTAGACATCTTATCATTTGCAAGAATAGGGTGTGAATCAGACCTCCTGTTCACATAAATTCATTATTATTCTAAATTACTCACTTCATGCCTGAAATGGTGTTTATACTTTCTGCAGTATAAAGCTTCCCTGTCTCTAAGCAAGCCCTGAGCCCAATCTAGTTCTCTGACTGTACTCCTAGCCTACTTCTACTTTATCAGCTAGAAGTACAGCTACAAACAGAGCTCCACACATCCCCTACACAGCATTAAAGCTAGGAGGTCAAAAGAAGAATGTACACTGGCTATCCTCTCTTCTCCATAGTAAATCTCTATCTTGCCTTGTCTGTCCCTTCTATGATATTCCTGTTTACAAGAGCAACATCTGAGAAATTCAGCATTCTTTTTCTTCTGTTTATGTCAAGCATAAATTTGGAAATCTTCCCACCCAGAGACTCCTTCAGTCCTTGAGAAATTAGATCTGTCTTCAAAACCCAATTACCTCTTCTCTCTGGATGACATTGATTCTAGTTTTGACGTAGGGGAAAGCATGCATTGTGGTTAGGATGGTGTTCCTCTTGTATTGCTCACTAAGCTCTCCTCTGGGGCGCCCATCCATGGTGAAAGGCGTAGTGTACATGAACCGACAGATGTTGAAGTTCTTTTCAAAGTAGGTAACTCTGTCCTTCATCTCATACTCATCAAAATATGGCTCCACAAAAGTAATTTGTATGTATGCCTAAGAAAAGAAGGAAGAGCCATTACAGTATTTTACAACCCAAAGAATGTAAAAGGACTGGCACGTGTGAACTATCCCATAGTACACATTGGCTAAGGATGGTCTGCAAATGCAGAGAGCTGAAAATCCTTCAGGGATCCTTTTCTTGTTCAGAGCTGACAAAACTTGCATCTAGGAGGGCACAGCTTAGCCCTGGGGATCAGAACCAGGGCAGGGACCAGAGATCAGAACTTCTAATTTCCATACTCTGTGACAAGCTACCATGCTAGGCCTGTCAGATAGACTTTAATAACCCTGGGCACAGAGATACAATGTTGGGTGGTTTCTTTTACTGCCGTAGTGTTTGAGCATAAGTTGCAAGTGGGACCTCCTCTCCTCCTTTCTATTGTGTGAAAAAGCACTCAACCCTCTCAGTAGTACTTTCCCTACCTTATTGGGATCCAGCTTTCTTTTGTCTACAGGAGCAGAGTCCTTAATCACTTCCACAGCATCCTCCCCAAAACACTGGCCATAAAACCCCTAGAAAGGAAACAGAATTATCCCAAAATGTTTTTAGTCCTTAATGCAATGCTAATGGAATTCTAGGAGAAAGGAGTGACTACCATGATGACTTCTGGGCTTTGTACAGTTAGTATACTGCTCCACAAACCACAGCTGGCCAGGGTAAGGCATCTTCTGACAAAGATCACTGTGAGTTGCTCAGACAATCACAGAACTTGAGGTAAAAAATTCAGAAGGGGACATAGCAATTCTATGAAAAAAAGCTGAAAAGATACCAAAGCAAGTATCTGGCATGTTCAAAATCATTCAATGTATTCCAGGCCGGCTTGTAAGAGACACAGCCTCAAGAGAATGGATCACTTAGATCATTATGCTTTAAAAAGGGATACTGTGGAAAGGATATGCACAAAGGAAATAATCTATAGTACCAATCAGTTACTGATTTTTTTATAAAGCAATAATACTATTAGGACTGTTGGGTTCATTGAAAAGTATAAGAGAACATTTGAGATCATTAACATAATGTTTTTCTTTACCTCTAATCTGTGAGAAATCTCAGGGAGTTTTGTAATTGCAGGCTCTTTATAAACAAATTCCTGTTCATCCAAGTCTCCAAATTTGGATCCATAGAAACCAACACGGAAGTAAGTTCCAAACATTCGTTTTTGACCCTAATTGATAAAAACAAACAGGAAATTTACAATTGCTTTATGTGGACATTGTAGTATTTGGGTGCCTTTTTTTTCCCCAACTGGTGTATAAGAAAACTCACTAGTCCTACATTTTTCCCATTTCAAAGCCACTTCTATATATCATCAGTGCTGACAGATTAGAAGCACATGAAAGGAAGCATACAAATTAAGGGGACATTTCACTGCAATCTAACTTAAAATTTAAGCTGATCGTGAAGGGGGTTTCACAAAACAAAACACCTTATTATTTTTTAATTCCATTGAGTACATGTAACAAAACTAAAATTTTTCAATTTTGCAATGAAAACTGATAAGAATTTGAAACTGACTAGGCTCAGCAATAAGGTTCTTCTGAAGAAAGAGAAGGGACAGTATGAGTGCTGAGAATTTAGATGGGTTTTCATATTTCTTCTGTTTTATAACTGAAAATGCTAGTGAATTGACAATAAAGTTATTTTTGTTAAACAGATGTGGCAAGATGGACAGACATATTCAGCTAAACCCATTTTATATTCATCTCTGCTTTTTTTGTATGGAGAGCCTTTTTACTCTGTCAGCTATGTAGGTAGAAGAAAGCAGATGGCAGCTTTTGTTTGAAAAAGAAAATGGAACTATTTCAAATTCTGGTGGGTTGATCATGGCAGGATGCCAGGTACCCACCAAAGCCTATTATCCCTCCTTGCAACTGCATAGGAGACAGACAATGAAAGGTTCATGAGTTGACATAAGGATATAGAGTGATCACAAACTGGTTACCATCATGGGCAAAACACACTTGACTTGGGGAAACTAATTGAATTTATTACCAATCAAACTCAAAACAGGTAACGAGAAAGGAAAACAAATTTTAAAAACACCTTTCTCCATTTCTCCTTCTGAGGCTCTACCTTGTCTCCCCCAGTAGTGCAGGGAGATGGGAAATGGGTGTTATGGTCAGTTCATCACATGTTGTTTCTCTCAGACTGCTCAGGGAGAGGAAGCCTTCCCCTGCTCCAGCGTGTGGTTCCTCCCTGCTCCAGTGTGAGCTTCCCATGGGGTCACAGCCTTCTTCCAGGCATCCACCTGCTCTGGCATGGGGTTCTGCAGGGGCTGTAGGTGGATCTCTGCTCGCTCGTGGATCTCCATGGGCTGCAGGGGCACAGCTGCTTCACCACGGCCTGCATCATGGACTGCAGGGGAATCTCTGCTCTGGCACCTGTAGCACCTCCTGCCCCTCCTTCTCCACTGACCTTGATGTCTGCAGAGGTGGTCCTCTCACATATTTTCCACTCTTCTCTTCTCTGAGCACAATTACATCTGGCCAATAACTTTTTTCCCTTCTTAAATGTATTACCCCAGAGGTGCTGCCACTGTCACTGATGGGCTCAGCCTTGGCCAGCAGCTGGCATTGGCTCTGTTGGCCACGGATGAAGTTTCTAGCAGCTTCTCACTGACATCACCCTTATAACCCTTCCCCTCCACGACCAAAACCTGGCCACACAAACCCAATACACACATGAACAGTTTTATTAACACCAGTCTTAAACAAATAGTGCAAGCCAGCAATGTGTCTTGCTAGCAGTGTCTTGCCTCACAAGTACCTTATTAATAATGCTGTCAAAGGCCTTCTGCAGCTTGCTGTGTGTCAAGGTAAGCTTCCTGAAGTCTCGATGTGCTTCCAGTATGGGGATGACAATTTTGTACACCTCATTCACAGTTTCATACAAACCTCCCTTTGAACATAAAAAAAAGAAAAAAAAGGAAAAAAGAGGAAGAAAATAAATGAGTCTTTGTGCACTCTGAAAAGAAACTAGATTGCCATCAATGGCGTGGCTGAAAAGGGGATTTATGGGACTCATCTGTTAATCTGCTATGTTGTTTGTTTCATAATTCTAAAAACTAGTAATAGTAAATGGGCAGTTCTGAACAGCAGATAATGAACTGGATGTAATTTGGATCTCTGATCCAAATTCCTGTGTAAAGCCCTGGTTTCTGCCTCAGGGCTAGAAGAACTAGAAATGCAGGTTAGCAGCAGGAAATAGATTTGTTTATTATGCATGGTTCAGGGCAGCTAGAGCTGTGTCTGGACAAAAGGAACCCAAGTGATATCTTTGGAGATGCTAAATCATGACTCCTTACCTAGTAAGAGGCTGGTGGTTGAATGATGTCTAAAAGTATAGGAGTAACTCTGACATGCTTCCTAAAATATATACTTTACACAAGATCTTTTTCTTAAATGTACTATCCCATGATAATACTAACTGAAAGTTTTAGTTCCTGCCTGAGACAATCACTTTCTGTTGATGCTGCCTGTGGTCTGCACAGTAGAGGTGGATATGTGGCTGAGCTAGGCTGAAAAAGCCTAGGTTAATCAATCTGACTGAGGCAGTCCTTGGACAGCCAAAAATGTGTCCTCTTGCTATTTGGAGTGTGGCAGGTCTGTGATGCCTGGGTTAGCAGTCCTACATTGTTTCCTCATGTGCAGGAAAAGAAGCTGTGGATCTGGCTCAGACTGCCCACTATCCATCCCCTCCTGGTGATTCTGGTCCTCACTCACCGTGCTGAAGAGTTCTGCAGCTTGTTCCAGCAGCCCTACCAGTCCACTTTCTGAGAAATACCTCCCAGAACATATACCATCTTCATCTGGAGACAAAACATCATCTGAAACAGCAGATTCCTCCAGCACATTGGATGAAATGTTCTAAAAGATATCAGAGCACAGAAATCAAAAACCTAAATCAACAGTACATCATAAAGATTGAGGAAGAAATGGTTTAAACATATTTACATGATGAGAAGAGGAATGAGATTATTCAGGTGCAACCAGGGGACATATAGTTACATTCTTTTTAGAAGTGAAAGTAACATAATACATCTCCATAGATGGCAGATCAGGGGTTTTGCTGCAAGAATCATGAATTTTCTTTCTAGCCTCAGGTTTAAAATGCAGACTCCTCATGTAGGTCTCAAACTAGCTCAGAGAAGTCTGGTGGCTGGATTTCCCTGGAGCTGCAGTGAGCTCAATCCCCAATACCACTGGGGTCACAAAAAATGTGCCCTTCCTGCTGCTGGCACTTGGCGGTGGGAAATCCCAAACTGCACTCCAGACCTTCTGCCACCTGCTTGAATAAAGTGAACTTTCAAGCTTTTATTTGACTCTTCCAAGCGGAGGAGAAGTAGGACACAAACAATATTGCTCTAAAAACTACAGTAATTAATTGCTTCTTCTTGGTTTATCCTCTGCTATATTACTCTTTAATCCTGCAGAATTTATTCAGTTTCTTGTTAATGTTATGGATCTCATTGTGCATTTAAATAAAACTAGATAAAGTCACTCTTTTGAGATTCTAGACCATGAAATAACATATCTACAGTTCTTCAGGACTCCTTTGAATAAATGATGCTGGGTGGCATAAACCTTAAAAATTGTATAATATATAGAAACCTGCAAAGTGACAGCAAAATATGTGTACATACAGTATGGGACTGGCATATGTAACTTTCAACAGCAGCAGAAAGGCTAAGCTTCGATTTTCTATTAATTAAAAGGAGTTAAATTAGTGTCATAGTGTCTCACTTCAGCAGAAACTGGCAATGACAATCTGTCTGAGTGCAGGATGGATGCCAGCTGGCTGGCTAGCTGAGTCCTTAAAGGCATCTTTATAAAATAGCAGAGACACTGAGGGCCGTTACTATTGATCAGATTTCAGATAAAGAATTGGCACCACATACCACTAGCAGCATTGGACTTTCCCCTCTGGGTTTTGTGGATGTATTTATTTCTCTATGGGTGAAATTTACTCCAACCATGCTGCCATCACACTGCCTAGTCTGCACATCATGTCAGCTCCACTGGAAGGGTGAGCACAGCCTCAGAAGAGCATTCACAGGAGTTAAGAATACATACGAACTTTGGCCAGAGGGAAAACTATAGTACATTTAGCACACCTATGCCAGTTTTACTGACCAGTCTTACTGAAGAGTGTGACTTCAACCAGACTTAAGTTCACTGTCACGTATCTGCAGAAACTCACAAGCCATGCAGCTCAACTTCTGGTTTTCCTTTTCTGTAGCAGTAGCCATTAAAGACTGTTAAGGCTGTTTTCATGTGACTCTGGTGGCCTGGTGGCTTTTTTTGTTTGTTTTTTAAAAAAATTTTCTTTTGTAGCAAAGAAAAGAGTCCAGAGAAGTGATTTACATACAAAAGTAACGAGAAAGTCACAGACACCAATTACCCCTTCTCCACCTTTAAGCCTCTAGTAACTTATGTCAGGAACGTACTTCCACGTTTTCCATGGACTCTAGTAGGAGAGAGCCTGCATGACATACTCCCGGGGCTTGCGTGATCTTTTGCAAAGTGGACATGCCTCACCCAACTTTAGCCTTGATCCACATTTCATACTGAAGAATTTTACATATCCCTTGTATAACAAAGGCAATACATAAATCACTACGTATTTTAGCAGCAATTATTTTGAATTTCACAAGCCCAGTTTTCATTAAGGACAAGAAATACTTGTGTCAGTTCAAAAACCCCTGTGATCCCCAGCCTTTATACCCCTGCTAAATAAGGCCAGGGTAGCCTGCAACCTAGATCCCCAAACAGCCTGGCAAATGAGGCTGCTGCTGAGCCCTGTACCTCAGCAGGTAGACACACACACTAAGTACGTGTCTGTGTTAATATAAAGTGGCTTTAAAGTCAGTCCCTATGCACTTCATACTCTCACTAATTCTGCTTTACTGCTTGTAAAAGGGATTTAGTGTAAACACAAATTAAGCTCAAAGGGAATTCCACTGAAAGTGACCCCATTCTGATTTTGAGGGAGAATTTTGATTGCATAGAGGGAAGCATTTTGGCTGCTACAATATAAGGAAAAGTGTTGCTCTACTGACAGTCAGTTTTCTGGATCCTAATAGACTCACTGCAGAAGATCAAAATCAGAACTGATTTGATCCTTTGCTGACTCATTTTACTCATCTGTAAAAAGGAAATAATACTTCTGCTCATCCAGAATAATATTTTTATTCACATTATTATCACCCTCAATTCCACAACTAAATGAATATCACCAATATTAGTTGATCTCACATCTGAGCCAAATGGAAGAAATGGTCACAGAAAGAGTCAGTGAGAGGGACCTGTAACTACAGGTAAAGCCAAGTCAGTCTGCATAGTGTTTCCCTCTTTTAACAAGGTCATCTGAATAAGATCTTCACAAGTGCTACAAAACATAAACCTGTTTGTAAAGAATGGGAAATCTTTTCTTGAAAGCCCATGTAAAAATACAAAGGGTTATTACAGTAATTACTGTTATTGAGTAAACTGAAATTCAAAATTGTGCTGTCAGATAAAGAGTTGTGTAATTGGGTTCTCGTCATTAGGGCATTTTATTACCTCTCTCCTATGGGGCAACTGTTTCTTTGGCAAACGTGTATTTACACAAGCGTTTTGATGAGAGACATTGATTTGCTGCTTTTAAACTCCTAAGTTTTAGCTTGCCTAGTGCCTTGTAGAATAGACTTCAATTCTCTAAAATAAATGAAAACATATCCATTTATAGCAATCTGCATAATCTACGAGCAATGGAGGGAGGAATTGCATTAGTCAAGTGTGTGAGGTTACAAGCACTCAAGGCAGCCTGGGAGCAAGATGACATTGGGAAGGGAATGCAGATTTCACTTTCATCTAAATGATGATCGGATCTAACAAGTAGGGACAAAAGAAGTAAACAGAAGTAATGCATGGAAGTAAGAAGTTTGAAGGTATACAAAACTCATAAGGGATGCAAAATGGCAGAAACAGAAATCCATGACAAGAAGTTTAACCATTAAAAAGAGTATATACAGCTATCTTGACATGAAAGAAAATCAAGAATAAACACTTGTCCATCACCTAATTGTTAAGGTGGAATTGCAAATACTAATGCCCAACAAACTAAATTCAATGCAAAATGCCAAGTGGTTCAATCATGGTCACATTCACTATTTTGACGGGAAAAAACCCAGGTGGTATGGTTGTATCAAGGGATGATGAATGCACCAAGTATTAATGTTAGGTATTTCAAACTCACTTTGACAATAAAATGTACTCCTCAACAGGTCAAAAAAGCTAAGCAAAAGTATATTCAAGCAGTGAATACTGAGTTGCTATAGATTTTAGAAAACTGTGGAAGTTCCAGTAGATGAAATATGCTTTGGGGATCATATATTTTTTAAAAGTGTACAAGATGAGCAGATAGTGTTAGGTTTATCAGACTGCACCAGGACAAAGTGGTAGAAATACTGATACAGAATTATTGAAGAAAACCTTAAAGGTACTGTACTTAGCCTGAATCAACATCAGACTATACAAGCCTGGTACTTTCTAAAAAAAGGGATTACAATCTAATAAAGGTAACAATGTCTAAACAGTAGATGTCTATATAACATCTAAGGTAATCCTACAAAGTATTTCCACTAATTAGTTGAAATGATTTATAATTTACTTTAATCATTGCAGCCAACAATTCGCTGGTCTCAGGGAATAATGATAAAAGAGGAATTATCAACACATAGTAATAAATTAAGGGTTTGGCCATTTCTATTTTTAATAATGTGGAGAAAAGAAGCACTACAATCACTGAATTTGCATATGAAGTCAGTTCAGGTAAGGGTATCCAAAATTGTGTAATCTGATAAACTAAGTGCATATATATCTGCATTTAAAAATGTCTAACTTTAACCACAAAGAGTTATGCTTTCATCTATGTGATGTAGAAAAGTCAGGTGAAAACCAAAACCCAAGAAAACCGTCTGGAAAAGATCTATGTATTACTGAATAAAGAGCTCAACAATGCCAAAAGAACCAGTGGAGTCTTCAGAGACATAATCTGAGAGCTACTTCTCATGCTGGGACTTGAATTTACGGGACATTTTTACTTGACTTGGATGTACTGGATTGACTGTGATGATTGTGCTATTCATCAATCAAAATGGTTTGGTTAGTAACTTGAGGGCAGTCAAAGGATTGGAGAACACACCTGAAAGAACTGAGCAGCTCCAATTATCTAGATTATGAGAAAGAAGTTTGAAAGATGCATCTGTCACAGTTGATAAGTAACAGCCCAAGAAAAGGCATGCTATAATAGAGGGGTTCTACTTAGCAAGTAAGAGATTAGAGTATCACACTGCTGGAAATAGAAGCTAGAGACTGCCATTGTCACTTCTGCCCCATACATGCACCTCTGATTTGCTTAGCACAAGAACAAACACACACACCAGAACTGCTTCGTGCCTTTTACCTGAAAACTGACACTGCCCACAGGGAGATAGCTCCGATCCTCAAGCATGCTCAGGTACTCCGCCACTAGTGCTGCAGCATGGACCAGGCACATTGCTGCTTCTGTGTAGCACTTCCTCTTGGTGTGCTTCTCTGCCATGTTCTGCAGCCAAGTCAGCCTCAAGTCCGGGGATGTCTGGTATCCTTTTGCAATTCTAACAACACAGGCCAGAAAGCAGGCGTGAATGACCACTTCTCAAATAACAAAAATACCTTCATAATTCTTCACCTGGGTTGAATGGAAGAAGACATCTCTGTCTTTATTCTGTATGATTCATTAAACACAAAGCAAAACAAATGGTTAGGCAGTGGTGGGCAGGAGACACAGGGGCTAAGAGAAAAGTAAAACTGCTGCACCAAGACTTTTCAACGTTCCTGATTCTTATCCTTGCCCAAATCTATGTCCACCTCCCAAGGGCTCCACTGCAATGTGCTCACTACTGCAGCCTGGGCCCCTGGTGACAGATCAGCTGTGCTAAAGAGGGAACGTACACAAACAAAACAGAAAGAGTTTGTCACAGCTTGTCCCTAAAATACATTGTTCAGCTCACCTCACTGCAGAAGTTTCTCAGTAGCAATTCTAAATGGATTCACCTGTACATGAGGTCCATCAGCATCTCTGGATCTTCCTGAAATTCCCTCATTTTCACCGTATCTGACAGGATGCTGTTCAGATTACACAGTAGCTCCTCTACCTGAAGCAATACCAAGACCAATGTACAATTCTCAGGTGTTTATTTTTTCCTTCTGGAAAAACAACAGAATCTGCACCAGATGATGTTACTCTCTTTAAGCCTCTTTTACCCAAACAAAATGTCAGGATGTTTTTTTCAGCTCTATGCAATGTGGCAAAGACTGCTGACATAGCAAATATTACACACACGCATTTTAATTAATCACAATGAGCTGAAATCCTTTGATCTATTTATTTCTGAATGAAAAAAAAAATCAAATGTGCTAATGGAGTTCAGCTTTAATTGATCTTTGATCTGAAACCAGATGTTTTTGTAAGTCTTCAGCACAATGTGAGTTACTCTAAGAATTTTAGCAAAGCATTTGACAGTTGTCTGAAATGTTTTTTATTATTGCTGCTGACACCTCACGAGTTGGCAATGAGAGAGAAGTTTCCCTGATGCTACTTGTCTGAAAACATAAGGAATCAAATTCCATCTTGGGAAACTCTTGGAGGGTTCAATTCCTGCTGTGGTCTAGGAGAAAGCTGTACTCAAAACCAAGACATGATTCTCCTGTAATGTGACTTCAGGGGAAATACTTAAGAGTTTATTTTATGGAATTATGTCATCCACTTCTTCCTCACTTATTGTGCTAGACATAAATTCATGCAATAACCTCTGCATCCTTATTTTCAATGCTTTGGAAGACCAAGATCTAGAACTCGCTTTAAGCACACTCCTATGTGAAAGCTCCTGATAAAAGCCATAGATGCCATAAAAGATTTAACCTGAATGGGAAATGGAGTTGCCTGCATATCTGTATCTTCCTCTGCATAGGCCAGGACGGTTCGCAAGGATCGTCGAAGGAATTCCTCATTAAACTCAGGTGATTTTCCAACCAGAGAAGCTAGTGACATGGTCACCTGCATCTTCACTCTTGAAAAATTCTTCCAGAAGAAAAAAACAAAACCATGAAAGAATGATGGCTGCACTGCAGTTCACAAATCTATCTCCTCTATATAAACTAAACCCACTTTCTCCTGCCCAGGTTGAGTGCAGCAGACTCACTGCTCACAGAAGTGGCTTCTGGTGCATCAAACCCAATCACATTCTACCCACTTAAGGCAAAGACCCCTAATTCTGACATGTCTGTACTTTGGGGGTAGAATGTGCCTTGAAATATGTATGCACGCTTGAGACAGGGGAGAGCCAGAAGCCCCCCTTTCTGCCTTTGCACAGGCCAGTGGGTGTGTAGATCAGACCACACACAGGAATAGATGAGGAAGCATGACTGGAAAAACATTCTGGAAACAAAACTGGGAAGCAAAAGGCCTCTGGGAGCTTCAATTGGTGATGCACTGCACCCTGATGGTCATGGTGTGTCTGCAGTGTATTTTCCTTCTGCAAAGCTTACACTTTTTACATATCCAAGGCTTTTAAAGCAGTAACTAGTGAAGGAAATTCTATGCAAGATCAGATGCTATCCAAAATGCTAATGCATGTCCTTTTCTGGTAGAACATTATGAATGTACATGCACAATGTATGTATTTTGCTCCGTGTGTACGATAAAAATCAGAGCCTAGTCTTAAGACCAAGGAGCTGGTGAAAAATTCCATTAATACAAGTATACAGGAGTTCTACTGAGGTTGCAATCGCATTAGAATAGAACTAGACTGAGTAGTTCTGACACAGGAATGAAAAAAAAAAAAGACAGCGTGAAGAGAATTGCTTATGCATTGTATAGTCTTTGCTGTCAGAGGCCTAATGTTGCTCTGTTTGAAGCTGCATTTACAGCAGGAAAATTTCATGTTTCCCTAATCAAAGCAATGAACAATAATTAAAGCTACTTTCCCCCTACACTTCTAGCACTTCTCTTGGCTCAAATATGTGAAACAGCTGACCAGGTGACTATCTGCAGATGCGTTCTATTTGCTGTTGCAACTTCAGTCTTTGTTTCAATTGATCACAAAAAAGGTGGCACAAAATATACTGCTGCTCTCAAAATCTTACACTGGTAGAGCTGAAGCTGTATCTCATGAGGAGATAAAGAGTGGCACAGGCTTGAGTCCGTGTAATATCTATGCTGCTGCTGCAGTGATGGAGAACTCTTTGACACAGGTCAGCACACTGTTCAACCTCCTCTTCAAACAGCAAATCTCCAAACTAAGGGAAAGAGAAGAAAACATTTATTATTCTCACTTCTAGCCATTAAAACATCTTTAGCTTAGTGCACAAAAGTCACCAGATTCAGAAAAAGTCTAAAGTTTTCAAAAACTACATTTTATACTTCTTTTTATTCAGACCTCTAATTCCTGTGATGCTGTAGATTACATTCTTAAGATTTTCTGCAGGAAAAGAAGGGTTTAAAATAGCCTTTGTGTTTTGGAAAAAAGAGAAAGAGATAGAATAAACCCAGAGTATGATGGCTCCAGGAGCTTTTGAAAACATCAAATACTGCAAAATTCTTAGAAGTGTGGAGATATGCTATTTTCAGAATACATAATGATGGATGAAACATGCAAATACTTCCTTAAGTATATGGGGCAATTTTTAGCTCTTTGCACCAACGCCCTACCGTTCCCTAGGCCTCCAACATGTTCTTCCTCCTATGGTGTGTCACAAAACTTCCACTGCCTAGCTTTCATGCCAGACCCTCCTTTACAGTGTCTTCACAACGCACACAGCAGGCAATAAACTCAGGGGGCAGGACGTCTGTCCACAGAAACTCTCAGCAGAGACAGCACAGATGCACCAGTACCATATATACATACACAGGACTGGTAAAGGTGTGTGAGTGAACACAAGATATCGTTTCCAACTTGCAGACCCATTTCCCAGTCTCAGCCTTTCTTCAGTCCATTATCTGACTGTTTTGTGTCTAATTTATATAACAAGCCTGCTCGCACAGATGACATTTTATTTGTAAAATAACATCTATATGCTCACAGATGATATTTTATTTGTAAAATAACATCTATATGCTCACAGTGTAATAGAAATAATTGGAATGATTGCTTCATGAAACACAGAGCCGAGTCACCTTAACTACAAGATCTATTTCAATGAGAATAACAATTGCTTCACAAAATTCATTACTGTAATTGGAACTTAGCTTTTAAAGATAAAGTAAAATGAAAACATAATTATTCGTTTCATAACTGTTCAGATATCTACCATGTAATTAGGCTTTGTCAGCCAATCTGCATTCAAGAGCAGACAGGCATTAATTGGACAGGAGTATCCTGTTTCTTATTTGTATTTTAGAATAGCTTAGGGAAAATAAACATTTCATGGGTTCTTCCTCAGCAGAGCTGCTTTTCTTTGTAGGACAATGAACCTTAGAAAGATTTCAGAGTCCTTATCAAGCACCCAACCTATTATGACCTCTACTACAAAAAAATAAAAAACTTTGGATCAATTTCTGTCCTCATGTATGTTTGCTGGGGGTTTTGTTTTGTTAGGGTTTTTTTGGTTGGTTGGTTGTTGTTGTTGTTTTTTCTGATCTTGAGGTTTTTTATTGGTGGTAGAGAAGTGGAAGAGAGATTAGGACTTGGCTTAGTTTTCAGGCAGAACAAAGATGAAAACTGTCAACGTCTTAGAATCTACTTAGAATTTGGAAACCTGTCTGAGAAGTAGAAACCTCGAATGATGCTCTCAATTTCTCATGAGTTTTGATTTCTCTGCTGCCCATCTGACTGGAAACTAGCCTTGCTGTTATAACAATTGAAATTTGAGTTTATGGAATTCTGTGTAGCTCTTGGCATTAAGATTCCTAATTGAAATCAAAATGTATTTGAAATAAAATGTATGTAATCGCTTACCTTTTTATTAGTAAAAAGCTAGAAAAACCTCTCTCTTATATATTTAAGAGTAGACTGCTAAACCCACAAGATTATTCAGATTTAATTATTTCATCTTGTGTGGTCCATGAAATAACCTTACAACAGCTGTAGAAATCCTGTAACAACCTTATAGATAGTAATTTGTATTTACATATGCAAGATATATTTAATAGATGTCAAAGAAAAGTGGTAAGTGAATTCGCACAGCTCTGCTCTAGAAATGCTGCTCTGCTAACTTGATTGGAAGCACGAAAACAAAAGTGTATCAGGAGCATACCTTGGCAATGAGCGCTCTGAGCGTAGCAAAGCAATGAGTCAGGTAAGTGGTGCTCTGATCATAGCCAAGAGAATTTACCAGGACCTTCAAAACTCCTCCCAAGAGATTATCTCTGCATTCTGCTGCAAAGCTTGCCTACATATGAAGGAGAGAAACAATAACTGTATGAGGTAATTCAGCAATGAACTGGCACACAGGAACCGAAATTCTGCTCTCCAGCCCATGAGACATCCAGGAGTCTAGAATTTGCAGTTTTTTCATTTGCTAACATCTGCTTCAGAGATATTTCAAAGCACTTTTGTAGTGATCAAGAAGACAGAGGGGAAAATGTCCCAAACACTTTCCAAGTTCCGAAGACCCTCCAATGCATTTTTAAGCTCAGTCAGCTTCTGCAGTGATTTTTGAAGCTCTCTTTCTGTTCTTTCCAATCCTTCATGTACTTTGGATTAGGAACTGATCCTGTGGTGGGCAGGCACCATCCTTTCCCTTGCACCATTGATTTCCTGAGCATCTAGGCTAAATAGACATACTGGTATGTTCTGTTCAAACCCACAACCAAAACAGTGGGGAGACTAGGTTGTATGAGTGGTGTTATGTGAAAATAATGTCCAGTACAAGAGAAGTCTCGTAGATAAATGCTTTTCTACTGACAAGTTTCCAAGCATGAAGTTTTCTCCTCCCTACCTACAAATTTTTTTCTATTCAACACTACACAGGTTTACAGAAGATCTCAAAATATTTTGCACTGTCTAAGAAACAAGAAGAGAATTTAATCTTGCTTCCACTGGCTTCTGAGGGAGCAGGGATTGGTACTAAGCCAGCTCTACTCTTTCTCACCTGAATGATGTTCTCTTGCATATCAAGAATGATCAGGTTAGCTTCAGTTGCCAGGTTTCCGCTGATCAGTGCTTCTTGGTCTAGCTCAGCTTTTGTCCTGCAAAAAGGAGTTCTAATTTAAGCATGCAGAGAGTACCCCAAGAGTTAGATGACCTGCTGTTTAAACAAAGCCAGAATACAAATTACACCATTCTGAATGATCCCGTAAGAGCAAACAATGACAGTAGTGTTCAGAAGTGTTTCTTAAAAACTACTGAATAAAATTAGCAAAGCTGCTTGTAGAAGAGCAGTTGCAAAGGGGACTTTTGAAAACTAGGCCTCCAGACAGTTCAGAGAGATGCTTTTCTTCCTTAATAGCCATCTGCACAACGGCTACTTAATATCATCTTCAGTTGTTCAGTAAACTATGCTGTAATTTCTGAATGCATTGCCTGTATGAGGACACAAAACTCCAAAATGGAATAATGGATAACTAATCTGACAACTCCATTAAAACAAAGTAAAAATGGTAGACTAGACCAAAGTGGAAATTGCTTCAGTGCCATAGAAGCACTGTTTAATGTAGGCAATTTAAAATGTTGACTCCTGAGACTGCTGACAACAAAAGACAGCAGGTCCATACAGCAGTGTCCCAGGCCATTTAAGAGAGAACTGAAATATTTCTAATAGACAGGAGATAGTGGTAGGGCAACACATGATACCTTCTTAGCTGAGACTTAAGGACATGGTCTGGAACACAGTTCCTCTGCAGCTGAATAAGCATAGGAGCGGCTACTAACAAAACTGCGTTTTCACACGTCTCTTCTATGCCAGAAACACAAAGAAGAAGCTTTTTTCTTTTTCCTGTGCTGCTCACAAAAGTGCTGTTGCCTGGCTAGAGGCTGCTCTCTAGAGCTTGAGATTAAAGATCCTGTGACTTCGGCCAAAGTTCCTAAGGCGCACTTCTGTGGCTGGAGCAGCACCCTTACAATCACGCTTCTGAGTGGCTTCAAAATGTGTAGCTGCTCTGCTACATTCATTTACCCAAAAATAAAACCAGAAGAGCAAAGAGCCATCCTTTAGTGCACAAACAGATCATTCTGAGGAGGGCTAAGAAAGGAAATCAGGGAAATTATATGGTTATTAACTACAATGACTCAAAGCAACAAAAACCAGAAGGGACTGCCAAAAGTTTAGTGCTATAATAAGGGCAGAAGTCCCAATATGAGTAAGAACTGAACAAATTTAGTGAACTTTATAGGTGTTTGAACCATTTCCAGCAGCCACTGAGCTTTGTACATTAACCATGCTGACTGGATATTCTCTGACATAACACATATCTTATAACTGCTGCTACAATCCCAAAGCACTATCTTCTCTGACTCCTGCTAACAGTGCTTCTCGATATTAACATAGCATGTCGAACACAGCTTAGCTGATTCAAGGTGGCAAAACATACAGCACAGTACTGTATACACTGAGGAGCCAAGAGCAACACAAAAATAAATGTAGCAAGCCTCCAAGGAGTATTTGATATGACTCTCTCACTAACTAGTGTTTGCCACACTGTTAATAAGAAGGAAAAAACATGCAGATAGCTATTTAAAATTTTCCTTCAAGTATTTGTGACCTCTTTGTTGTGTCATAGCAACAGCTGGATATTTCTGCTACATAAATATTTTCTTTTTCTTTTTCTATGACAAAAGAGAGAAAGGATTGGAACTGCTGATTTTGTAATAAAACATCCTAGGAGAAAGAAAAAAAACATAAAAATCCCAAGCAGCTTGGTTCTAATAAAAGCAGTATGCATTAATTAAATTACTTACTTATCTGGTCTCTCATTTGCCTGTCGCCACTGCGTCTGCTCCTTTCTCCAGCGCAGATTTTCATTTAGCCCTGCTGATCTGTCATTCCCTTAGAGTGCAACATATGTCAGTGAGATTAAAACAAAAGGGGACACCTGAAGTCCAACAGCTCACCAAAAGAAGGAGATATATTTCTGTAGCAATCTGTCAGAACTAAAGCCATTCAACTTACAGGTTCAGGGCTCTAGTAAAAAGACCCATCACTTTTTTTGTTTAGGATTTTTAGAGCATTAACTTGCTTAATGTCTACAAAAAGCAACCCACAGATTTCCCACTTATTAAATGAAGCAAACATTTTTGCTATGAACAATCTGTTTTTACTGACGGTTTTGACACCATTTCTTGCCTCTTGGTAAGACATTAACATTAATTTTTAGAACATCTTAAACTTTTTTCTTGGCTTCATATTCTTCACATGAAAAGAGCTCAGTCCTAGCTACACCTTGAATAGATGAAAGCTAATGATATTTTCATCTATGCAAAACCAAGAATGGTCTGCAAAGGAATGGACTGTGGCTGAAAAGGGAATGAAATTGACTATGTCTACAGCCACTTGAGTTCCTCTCAAAAGGCAAAGGGGGGAGAGGGGTATGAAGTACCAGCTGGTATTCTGCAGCGCTTCATCATTTCTCCTCTGGCTCCTTCTCCTCTCAGTAAAGCCTCTTCTAATCGGGCCTTCACATCTCGTGACTTCTGGAGTGCTTGGGTGCTAACTTTATCTGAGCTTTGCTTGCCCTGAAAGCAAAGTTAAAGCAATCAACACCAATGCCTCCATTTTTGATCATGAGACCAAATTACATCTCCAGAATGAGGTACAACAGGAGGGACCTGTAGAGGGGGCAGAGAGCAATGAATATGATTTACTAACACATAAAGTCTAATAAATGTTACAAATGAGAAAAGAGGTACAATACGTCCTGCTAATAGAAACAAAGATACAGTTCAGTACTACAGAGAGAGAAAAATAAAATTCAGAGATACGGCTATTTCAGACAGATCCTCTCAGAGAGAAGAGTCCTGACATCAAGTCCCTGCTCTTAACTAAAGAGTCATCCTTAGTGTCCTGTCCAGCACTTACAGGAGCTGTCAGTATAATTCCCACCAAAAATAGCCCTCAAATATCCAGGTAAAAGAAACGAATTAAACGATTTAGGACACCTTCATAGGACTTCCTCAAAGGTTTTGGCTACATTTTGCTTGAAGGCTATTGTCAGTTATTTTGCCTGAACTCATTTGTCTAGATTAGAAAAGTGCTAATTTAACCACTGTCAATAACGAATTTCTCCTGGACAGCTGGAATTTAAGGAAAAAATTGAACCAAACCAGGGCAACAAAACCATGCCTTGTTTCACTTACCTTATACTCAAAGCATGAAACACAAATGAAGAGGAGATCTAAAATCCTGTTCAGCTGCATGGATGGAAGGTCTGCAATCCATTTCTGTATAAGGTTTTGATCAGCATTTTTCATGATCCAGAGGAAACAGATCAAAAGGTTGCGAGTAGTATCAGGACCTAACATGGCACTCTGTCTGTAGGGCTAGGAGCAGATAAAGTAAATGTCAATTGAAAGAAGAAAAAGGAGGGGAAGGCCATTTGGGTGAAGTAATCTTATTTAAATTTCAGTGAAATCGAATCTCAGGAGTGGACTTCAGTAAGTTTGACCTCTGCCACGTGAAAGTTACTGTAATTTTGAATGTATGTGTAAATAGTGAAAGGACCAGTTGAATGCAAGTGAAAGACTGAGAGAAGCATCAGTTTGCTTGTGTATTAATTTCCTTATAATAAAGTAGAAAAAGATTCTGTAACTGTTTGCTTCTCTCCTGCCATACAGTTGTCTCAGCCAAACTGCATAGTCGATAGAAAAAGCTCCTGAGGAAAGAGATACCTAGAGAAAAAGAAGCATCTGAATCCATGGATTCAGGTAAGACTAGAATTGTGGGGCTGCCAAAGTGGCATTTGCTGATCTGAAAACAAGTCTAGGTTCGGTGTGGAAAGGGAAATAGGCATGTGGGGGGAAAAAAGTGAACAATGTATGATAAAGCAGTAATTAAATGACTAGAAGAGAACTGGAGAAGATGACAAGAGGAATATGAGGAATTCTTCAGGGTTGGAGGAAACAAAAATGCAGTTTCTCATGACTGCAGCTAATAGTGGCAAGAAAGGATAAAGGAGAAAACGAAGATGAAAACAGATACATGAAAGGAGATTGGCAGAGCAGTGTACATACCAGGGACACCAGAGATATTCCAGAGTTCCTGGTGTTGAATTGACTCCCTGCAATGGCAAGGGCCACATTTTGGTTGATTGCACCTGCAGACTCCTGTTCATCTTCTGGGTTTCCTGTGCGTCCCTTTCCACAGCGAATATCTGAAACTAAATTTGAAATATCCCATTGGAACTTCAGGAGCAATCCTGCTGCTGCTCACATGTCACAGTTTTCCATTGGTCTATAACCTAGCAAAACAACTGGCACCTCCATCCCTGAGACTGCGGGTCTGGCTGATGTAGCAAGCAGTGAAAGAGGCACAGCACCAGCAAGAGAAATTGCACCCATCTGCAAAGACTGACAAATTATTCAAATACATAAAATACATAAAAGGTGGTAGCAAACATGAGGTTATCTCTGATGTTCAAAGCCAAGCCAGCACTTCATAAGGCTTGTAACCATCCAGTTCCGGTTCATTTCAGTCAAGAGGATAAGCACGGAAACTAGACATGGATTTGGTGGTATTCAATGAAGTATCTAAGTCTGCTAACAGCTGGTAGATCCAGTATTGCCCGCTGACTTAAAAACAAGTTTTATTTCAGGTATATAACTGCTTCTATTCCCTGCTGGTTCCTGACATCACTTTCAGCAAATATATTTATATCTAAGCTTTGTAAAAATCTTGTCTGATTCTAAGCACCCATTTTGTGTTTTGCAGGTTCTGTTTTTCAGAGAAGCTGAGTGACCAGCTGGACCCCATGTGTTCAGAATGGGATCACATCCTCTTGTGACAGATTCTCAAAAGAAAGACACTCTAAAACCTAGACATATTGGTACACCTGGGCTTCTTCATAATATCGCTTTTCATCTATGGTATAAAGATAGTACTTAGATTAAAAGAATGGTGTGACATCTGATTAGCCAATGTGCAGTAAATGCTTTCACCTTATCCAGCTGAAAGTGCTAAATAACACTTTCATATTAGTAAGTTTTATGTTAAGACATTTAAATGCAAAGTATTTTCAGAACCAGTGACAAAAATATACGGTTCTTAGTTTATACCTTTAAATAATTAATTTTGCTGTCATGTTAGTAGCAGTAAAAAGCAATAGAAAAAGAGAATACAATCCTATTTCTACAATTTTGGTGTAACATGATGTCAGTATCACTATCTTCACTACTGTCTGTTAAGTGTATCTAGAGCTAAATATTTCTTGCAGACCTTGCAGGCTTTATTTGGAATGTCTTAAAATTTACACTAAGAGATACATAGGAGTACTTAGAGGTATCTCTGGTCTATCACTTCCTCATGAAGTGAGGACACTGACGTTTTTTCTGTCTGTAAAAATCCAGTTTACTTCTAAACAAAGGAATATTCAACCTTACTAGACTAATCTCTTATGTTTCATACATTATTTAGACAAGTCCTTCATAGAAGCTGAAAAACTGAAAGGCAAAAAGGTCTTACTTGTAAAATCATGGAGTTGTGGTAGTGAATCCAAAATGATACCAACCAAAGGGAGGTAAAGAGCTGCAATTTTAATCTTCACCTCTTTTTTGGAGCAACGTGGGTCTAGGTCATGGGAACTCAGCAGGCTAAGGATAGCACTGACAGCTTTTCTTTGCACCTTGCTAATCCTGTTAACACAGAAACCACCCATGAGCTCCATTCATGGATCATGCACAAATCACTTATAAATCAAAGATTTAATAGAGAGGAGGTGAAAGAAACAAATTAATATACCAATATTCACTCGATAATCTTTTTAATTCTAAGCAGAAATTTGTTCCTTGCAAATGATATGTATCTTAAATCTCCAAGACACTTCACCACAATCAAAGAGCACCCAAGTCTTTCATACTTCCCACAAAAATTCACTGTGGTAAAGAGAGATGCTTAAGGAAAAGCATCAAACTCTGGCCAAAGTTTAGCTAAATGCTTAAGTTCAGACAAAGACAGAAGTGTTTTAGAGGGAAGAGCAACTAAAATTTTCTGTTCTCAACTTGTGTGTTTAGCCAACACTACCACCAGAAATCGTGTCTTTTTATTCACTGGGAGGAATATACTGCAGATAAAACCATAACTGGGTCATTGCTATGTTACAGAGCAACTCACTGAAAAGAGTGGGAGAAACAGGACTGTCCTGGAGTCAAACTATGACCTTGCCAAGAGTAACAGTGTGACCTGATCCCATTCTAAAATCTGCAGACTGGGATACGCACCCTTCGCTGTCTGCGTCCAGCGCTGCTGCCAACTCAGTGAAAAGTAAGCCAGTCAGGAAGTGCTGCTGACGGTATTCAGCTGAGAGGTCAAACATACCAGTAATTTTCTGGTCCTGGAAACTAGAGCAGGAGCTGGAGTTCTGCAGGAATATATTAGAAGTGTTTAAGAATGATCACCGAAACCAACGTTTCTTAAAGAGATCATACTCACAGTCAATGTAGCTAACAGAAAATCTCTACCAGAGGAAAGCCACAGACTTTCAAAGAAGGTTGGACATTTTGGAGAAAGACATCCGTTGGTGAAATTAAAAGCATCTGATTTCAAATGAGCTGCTTGCTAGGATGCAATCTCATCCTTTCTATTCTGTGCGAGCAACTCATTTTACACTTTTTGATATGTAAAATTCCTACCCTGTATTCATTAGTTTGGACAGGACGCAAAGTCAGAATTTTCTCCACCTTTACCATTCTTGTTCTTATTGTTGCAGAGCAGCCATTAGCTATCACAGAGCAAGAAACTGCCTCTACATTAAGAGAGACTTCAGTGTCAGAAGCTGTTCACTGTTCTTCAGCATCCATAATGTCTAGTATGGAAGTAAGGTCAGGAAAGACATGTGAACAGTGTTTCCTTTTGCCCTGGAAATCCTTGGCTGAGCTTGCTGGCAGCTGGCATAATTTAGACCAGCCCTCAATCTGTGCTAACTTATGGCTGATATACTGCCAGCCCAGGAATGGAAAGTTGCTGCTATATATGTGTGGTGAACTTCTTAGCCTCTCCAGTCATAGGTGTGTGCCACAAGTCACCTGGAATGTTTTTGTCCCCTGATCAGGTGAGCGTAAGTCTTGGATGCTACTCCCCACTGAAGCTACTGGGTTTTATGAGTCCAAATTTTGCTTTTAATTTGTATTCTTCAGTATTCCTTCCCAGTATTTCTGTCAGTCACCTGGGAATAGTCCCTGAGCCCAAACACATGAAGTATCAGTATACCACAAAGTGGCAACTGTGTTCCAGCATATTGGGTCAAACGAACCCCATGTCTCTTAGCAGCCCCGTACTTCGGATCGTTGTACTTAGGCCCACTCCCGTTCAACCTCAAACAGACAAGCATTGGCTGTACTATGTTTGTGTGAAATAATGTTGAAGTGTAGAGCACCCAGTTAAGTGAATTTGGCTTCTCTCAAAGAATTTCAAAAGATTTATTCACGAGGCCATATTTCTACTGAAAGTCTACCTCAAGCTGGGCAGCACTCCTGCAGACGGATCAAAATTACTGCAAGGGTGGTCAGCTAGCGCATTAAATCATGCAAGGGCACGAAAGCCTTATTGATTTGTGCAGGTTGCACTTTGTAGGTTACTCCTAAAGGAGAAGAGAGTTGATGATGTTGCTTGAAGGAAGGATTAATTCAACTGGTGTCTGCCAAGCTCTGACTTGCTAGAACTAGTTACAAGAGCTATGTTGATATTGTTTATCCCCATGAGCAGAAGACTCACATTTCCAGCTCTGTGGCATCCAGGATTAGTATTAACCAAATGTATGGTGACATCTGACTCTAAGACTTTGATGCTTTGCTTTTAGGACCACAAAAAACGTCAAGAAAATATTATTTCCTATTACTGACCAGTGACAATCCTTATTAAGGTATGACAGGTATCACATCTTAGCATCCAACCAATTCTTTGGCAATGACACTCAAAAAAGAAACCATGAATTTTAACTGCTCCATTACCCAGATTGTCTTTGTACCTCCCACCACTTTTAGTTTCAATTCCATTCCCCTGCCTCCAAGCACTGTGGCAATAATTATGGAGCATTGCACGGAAATGCTTCTATCCAGTCTTGGCCTCGGCAAGATCGTTGAGGTGGAAAACAAACATGTGAGCAGACTTTGATAGGGATTTTGTCCCATTGTAGAAAAGCAAGAAACCATCTCCATAGAATATAGAGGAGAAGAGCACAATACTGGCAAAACAGTGTGTGGTGTGCCGATCAACAATTCCTTTTCTGGATGTGTTTATGAACTCTATGGTCAGGAAGATCATGGGAGGTCCTGACATGAAGGAAATCTAGAGCTGTCTCAGTATCAGACCAAGTCTGGGAAAATTTCTGGAGAAATGAGATATGATGAAGATAGTATGGTCTACTCAGGACACCCGAGTGTTTCCACACAGAAAATCATAAAGTTCAAATAAAAAGGAGAACATTGTCCAAAATACTACAGCAAAATCATGGACAAAGATATAGCATGATCTGTACTACTGCAGTGGGGAGAAACCCAGAACAAAGAACCCTGCTATTGGAAAAAGAAAGCATGATAATCCTATTTCAAGCAACGCTCAACAGAAACATGCTATTCCAGGATATTGAAAATTGCAGTGTATTAGTCACTAACTTAGATAATGGTACTATCTACTTCAACCTAGAGAGTAAGAAGTTCCATTAGAAGGCAAACACACAGGAAGTGTGCACTGCTGCGTGCCATAATTCTCCAAAACAGCTACTGAAATACGTATTTGCTGTTGTGCGTGGATGGGATAAGGGCGTGCCTGTAAACTGGCCTTCAGACCTGTGTTCCTTTTAGACTTTGTACGTATACCTCAATGGTCACTTTCTGTGTGCATGTTTCCAGGGCAGCACGTGTTTGTGTCATGTTCAGCTTTAACTTCTGTAGATGCAGTTTTGCAGTAGTACTTCGGTAGTCTTTCTTCTTCTGTCGCTTTTTTTTCAAGTGGGAAGTTTTTCTTCCTGATCCAACAGTGGCTAATTCTAACTTTAGTATCCAAATACAGAGCAATGTAAGTATTTTTCTACACGTGTTCCATTGTGACATTCATGCAACACCATCTAATGGACAACTACCTGGGAGGATAAGGAGGGGGAGGGAGATGGTGGAGCAGATGCGGATGTCATGAAGAAGAGGTTCAGATTGAGGTAATGCTCATGGCTGCAGAGAATTCTCAGGAACTCAAGTCTCATGGAAATCAGGGTGGACAGTGAATTCAGCTTGTTTGAAAGCTAGGAAAAACAAACAAAAAAAATGTCAAGTGATGGGCTGGTAGTATATAAATTACCATGCAGTGAAATGTCCTGCTCCCTGAAAAAGAAACAGACACATAGCCGTGCACGCATTAAAATGCTCACTGCACCTAATTAGTTTCCATACATTAACTGCTCTTTGTTTGACAGTGATGGTGTCTCTCTCCCTGCTCCCCAGATGACTTAATCCAAGAGATAACAAATTGCTTCTTTCTTCTTTTCTCCCATAAGAAAAATATACAATATTTTTGTCTGTTGCATAGGACAAAAATGAAAAACAAACAGAACTTTCCTGAGTCTGTGGCAAACTCATAAAATGTCCTGCTAAGCGACACAGGACATCAGTGGTCTCGTCATTTCCCTTCTTATCAACAATGACACATCAGTGAAGCAATTAGTGGAGATACCTGAGGGACCTGAACACATACAGGTCACAAAACAGAAGGAAAATGCTCCCCGTCAAACACAAGTAATAATTTCATAACAACATCCTGCATCACCATTTATTTTTAATTTTCAGAGATTTGTAAAGCAAGAAGACAGATGTATCATTTTGAGCGACTCCTTGAAATCTAAATACTGTTCTCACAGCACTGAAGGAGTCAGAAAGTTGATCTGCATGGTCTGCAGACCCTACTGCTAAGGGGTGTAAAAAAATAAGGACAGAAAAGTGGTTCCATGGATGTTTTGCAGCAGTGCAAGCTATGACATTTCTAAAAGAGTCTTCACTCATTTTTTTTCCTGCAGATCACAAATCAAAAGAGGTTTTAAAATCATTGCATATGCAGTAGGAAACAGGAAATTTACCTGGACCTTTAACACAACTCAAAGGATCTTGATGGATAAACTAATCAAACAGAACAAAACACATGAGCCAAATGCGATCCCAATCATGCATGGTGCCTACCTGATTACAGTAATGTTTGATGAGATTAAACACAAATCCTCGATCCATTAAAGAAAGAAGATCATACAAGAAAAATGCCAGGCTGATATTAATTTTCTCTGCTTGTTCACTTTCCTTAAAAAAAGAAAAAACACCAGTTATGATGTATAAAACTTTACATAAAGGTGGAAAAATTTTTAGAATCATGAAAAAATAGTGTAGGGGTCAGCTCCCAGAACCATCTCAGGGAAAATACAGGACAAGATTGTTTCAGTTCTCCAGTTCACATGATCTTGTTAAAACTGCACAGAATCACTTCTGTAAATTATTACAACTGTTTCACAGCTTTCAGAGAGAAATGTCACGGGATGAATAAACAGTTCATTTGTGCACAGCTTTGGGCTGACAACAATGAAATGGAATTTGAGACCTGCTCTGAATTCCCTACTTGGCTGCAGTCCTGCATATGACTTTTTTTCTACCGAACAATAATCACAAAGAACTTCCTGTACCCTCTAACATGAAGCTACAGTCACTTCAAACATACCAATTTAAATCATAAACTCTCAGTAGCCTACGTAGTTCACCAGGAGGAATTAGTGGAGATCCCTGAGGGCTCTGCACACATTTAATGCTCAAAACTGACAGAAGCGATGACTGAGAAAAATATTGCCTGTACTGGCACTTCTGACTAGTGAGAACAGGTGTGCAGCACCTCAGGGTGGCTACAATTCACTTTTTAATTTTTCAAGCTTTTTGTTGCTGTTCAGGAATATATATATATTCCCTACAATCTGGAATTTGCACAGGAAAACATTTTTCTATGGTGAAGAAAAAACTAGTTTTCCACTACCTTATAGGGCAGGCAAGCCTATGCCAGACGTATCGCCGTAAAAATTCAGGGCAATCTGACATGCTCAACCATGTATTGAAACATCGATTATCACTGCTTGGATTTAAAAATCAGACACACATTGCCTACTACTCTGTACACCTAACCAATGGCCCTAATTCCAAAAACACAACAGTGGAATTTTCACACACAATCAGGTTCTATATGCTCATTCTGTCAAAACTCAACTGAATTAACAACCCACAAAAACCTGTGTATTTCTTGTGAGGAAGCCATAAATACTAATCTCTTTGCAAAGCCTACCATTCTGCTAAAGCATTTTCAATGTAACAAACTTTTACTTCACAACATATTTTAAAAAAAAAGTCACTGATGCCCTAAGTAAACATTTCTGTGGAAATTATTTCTCTGCATATGGCTATCACAGAAGCACAGCAACGGATTGAGCTTCAAGAACAACCTTTTGGTGGACAGTGACAATCCCTTCTGCCATTCTCTGCCCCAGCTTGCCTGGTCTTGCCCTTTCCCAGTTTCTGCTCCTCAACAGCACTCGGAGAAGTGGATCAGGAAACTGAGCTTGTTGAAAAGCAACCTAGCAGGCCAGCTCTCCACGCTGCCCTGCCCTGCGGCAGAGCACTCTGCTGGGCTAGCACAGTGCATTTAGCAACTCTGGGGCATGAAAACAAGTTGGTTACAACAACTGAACGAACAATGGTCATTCAGTGCCTACCTGTGGCACTACCTTTTTCTAGTCCAAAGTGGTATCAGAGCTATAAGCTGACAGTAGCAATGTTAAAATATAAATTACAAACTGTGATCCTTTCAACTTTACAATCTGTTGTATCAGTGCAATTTGTTAAAAGTAGAAAGAATTTAATGGGACCTGTGGCTTAATTCTTGTCTTCCAATTTTCAAGTGGCCAGTGCCTCTTTAAAGAGATCAAGGGTTAGATCACTTGTGGCTGGCTTTTGCAACACTCACAAAGAGCACTGCCTTCCTATCGGCTACAGAGAAGTCAAATGAGGAATTAAACACAATGCAGTAGGATTGAGGGTAACTGCAAAGGGGGATAAAAGGAGGAAGTCTTGCTGGGGCTGCAGTCTGATGTGCCGGCTAACCTGGCATAAAGCATCACTGCAACTGAAAATGGATGTTCAGCCTTTCCTGTAGATAGGAAAGGGAACTCTCTTCTTGCACACTGCACCCAAACTGAGAAGCAGGCTGAGGAACTGAGCTGAACAAAAACAAACCATCAGGCAAGGGAGTGCAAGGCTGCCCTTTACACTGCCACAACTCTCGCTTAAGGTCCATGTAAGAATATTGGCCTAATTCTAGCAACACTGCTGGTATTGAAATGAGATTAAATGTAGCTCAGTGTAACACAAGATGAGTAGCAAGGATCCATGGTGTTTATTTCATGCACTTACCTTTGGTGATTTGACTACAAGTGCAGCAATCTCTGAAGTAATCACGCTGACTATAGTGGTAATATCATCTTTGAAACGATCAGAGAACCGACTTCTTCGCGGGTTATCTTGCTTCTCTGTGTTGTGAACATACTGAGCCATACTCTTTATCTGCAAAGCAGAAAAAAGAATACTAAAAAAATGCCCCAACTGGAGGTAAAATACTGCTTTAAGTTTGTTTACAAGAGTAAGATTTCCTACTTCTTTTTCCCTGAATTTAATCACTCATTTTCTCAGATCTGCTGTGATAAATCCTACATGCAGTGGCAACAGAAGGTGTAAGACTCAAATACAGACAGACATTGATTCCTGTTCATATTCAGGCAATTGACTACTCTCAGTACCTGAAATCAGAATCGCCGTCCCCCAGCCCCTTGCATCTGCAGTTCTGAAATGCTGCTGCTTGCAACTTTTGCCCTTCATGATGACAGACACGGAGTGACACTTGTGGAATTCTTATTCCTTGACCTGATGTTGCATTACTTATATGCTGGGAATCAGTATATTTTTTTCACTGACACACATCACCGCAGGGCTCTGTAGAACTGTGAGTTTGTGGAGATTTGTCACTGCTCCCATGTTGTTAACAAAATGGAAAAGACAGGAACAGATATCCACCAAAAAGGAAGGGCTTGGTCGATGAGTGTCTCTCAGGCTTTTGCAAACTGTGGACTACTGCTCATGTAGCTCATGCAGAACTTTGCCATCAGTGCCATAGTGAGGAAGGGGGTGCAGTATGAAGAATTCTTTAGTTGTACTTTCATTATTTGAGGCCTCTTCCTTACACAGCAGGGCTGAATAACTGAAGAGGTCACCACCCAAGCGAATCTGTGCCTGGAGTACCTACTACAAGCCACCATCAATTAATTGTAATATACCACTGTCAAGTCTTACCAGGAGCTCAAAGAAGAACCAGGCATACTTGAAGACCGATTCTCTCACCATGCCCGTGCTGACCACCATCTGCAATGCCAGTTCCTCATGGAAATTCTAGATAATAAACACAGACTGTTGGAAAATGGCTTTTCAATCAACTTGTTTTCATTTTCAACACCTTCCCTGTGGGAAACTTCTCCATACTGGAGGGTAACCAGCTGGATGGGGATGTACGGGCATCTTTGTAGGATCAGAAGGCAGATTTGACCAAAATGACATTTAAAGAATGCTACTGGCAAACAGACATTGAGATGCATTTTTCTGTGAATCCAGAACTATGGGTAACTGAAGAGGGAAATGCCTTTGGACTATTCTCAGGTCACTGTCTGTGTCCATGATAGGGAGCAGCCATGTTTCCCACTACCTGCTAAGTGCTTTTGTTTAGCAAATCCACATTTTTCTGAGAGAAGACAGAAGTAAGATTGACTGTGTGGTGAGAGAGAAGGACAGAGCAATAACCACAGCAGACCTTGTACAGACATTTGTAGTTGGAGACAATACTTTTTGCAGTGAGTTCTGAACACAAGATACACAATCTCAATTATCTAAACTCTAAGGAAATTAAAATCTGGACTATAAAAAGCTTGGTTCTAAAAGCTACAAAGAGGGAAAAGAAAATAACTCTTCACAGAAGAAAGAGGCGGCAAATATTTCTGAACGGAGTTTACTGTAACATGTAAAAACATGTATCCAAGGGTAAATAGCAGCAGAAAACGACCGAGGCTCTAAGACCTTGATAGAGAGAGCAAAGGGAGGATCCAGACAGGCTGCTACTTGTCTAAATCTGTCCTGGAAAAAGAATCTAAAGACTCTAGAGCAGAAGCAGAAAAGTTTGAGTAATGTTTATCCACTGATTCAATACTTCATCACAAATCCCTTGTTTGATAAATCTGTTTGATGTTTTGTTCTGTAGTTTCCCTCTCCGCAATTATAAGTGCTAATTTCCAGCACTACCTCAGGACGCCCCGGGTTCTGTAAGGAGTTCCTTCATGCAGAGCCGTAGCCTACCTTTTTATTGGATGGTCTTGTGCTTGCACAAAGGCCTGACGTGTCACTTGTTCCTTCAACGTAGTAAGACATCCGACTGGAGCTGTGGTCCATAGGCTGAGGGACACAGACGGAAGAAATACATAATAGTAAATTAATAAGTAACTTCATTCAATTAACAGAGAAGAAATCACCTGCACTGGGTGGGTTTATTTTTTTTTTCCCTAAGGCATGCACAGACGTGCATCTAAACAGTTCTTCTCTTTCCTTCTACCCACCCTCCTTCCCAGTCGAGGCCGAAGACCACCTGACAGCGACAGCAGCAGCAGCAGCGGCGGCAGCAGGAGGGTGCAAATGCCAGCACTGCCATCGCGTGCTCAATGGCAGAACTGCAGGTGTACTTTGGAGGATACGATTCACCCTTTAAAAGGTGTAAATTTATTCCCTGGCTATACATCGAAAACAATTAGCTCCTTGAAGTCTTCCTTCCATTAAAAGTAATGCCAATTTAAAAGGCAGTGAAACAGCAGTAACCAATTGTAAATTGCTACATTTATCAGTGTGATGAAGCTGTAATATCAAACATTTTAATTTTGCATTAATTTGGAAAAATGCCTTGAGCTCAGGTTTGTTTGGTTTTTTCCCTAGGACACAGTACATTAAAGTCATAAAGCTATTAAATTCAAATCTACATTATTAAAAATTGCTATGGATGGATACATATGCCCATATGAACAAATTAAATAAACTGTCAAACCTGTAAAACTTACTAGTTCTGGTTTATTTTGCTGAAGACAAGTACCTATTTATCTTAAATGGAGAGACACATGGTTATTCAACAGAGAAGACTTCAAAATATATCTGAAAATAACCTACTTGAGAGGCAGTATTTTACATATATAACACTCAAAGAAAAGCAAGGGGGGATACGGTTCAGAGCTCATCAGACGTGCTGCTGCAGAGCTCTGCCAGGGCTGCAGCTAGCAGCAGGCTCCTCGCACAGGGGAAAAAATCCTGCTTTTGCCAGAGGTATAGCTTCCCAGCTCCAGATAAATGGTGAACTCTAGGTTTTGGTTGCCCCAGACAGCTGTGTACAACCATCCTCATAAAGCTCTGAGATGGGCTGGGATGCTGTACACTAGCAACCCGCTGCCAATCACGAAAGCAAAATCCTTCCTCTTGGATGCTGTCGACCTTTCTGTCCTGCAAGCCATTGGTGGCATACGTAGCCGTGGATGAGAACACAGAGGAAAGGTTATATTTCACTGTGTGCAAATTATGCACATGGCATCTGCACTGTAGCTGATATAAAGCTATGGGGCTGCTGTCATATAATTAATTACTTTTTTTTTTTTTTCAATAGGAAACTATTTAACACCAAACAAAAAAAAGGAAGAATGGTCTGTGACTGCACTGACTCTGTGACTTGGACCAGACCAGGTCACTAGATGTGAAAAGAAGTTAAATATCTGGAATAACAGGAGAGTGAGGCATGTCAAAAAAAGCAAATGCCTCTGTGGAGTGTCTAAGACACAAACGAGAAAGAGTTCTCACCTCTTGCTCTCTACTGGTAAGAGACATCAGAATTTAGGAATGGGATTTAACATGTATCTATGTCAAATCAGATAAACAGCAAATGCTTCTGGTGATACATACAGTGCATTTACAAGGAGCAAATCCAACCCTCAAAGACAAAATCTAAATTATTAGGTTTAGGGCCATATCATTCTTCAGATATTTGACTTTGTTCTCTAACCTTGGATGCCATGATGTTTTTGACCTCCTCATCAGTAGCAGCTTGTGTAACAGTGATGTCAGGATTGCTGCAGCTTATCACTCGGCTCTGCAGGAGTTTACTACCAACAGACACTGCTGAGGTGCGTCCAAAGGTGTAATAACGAGATTCTGTTGAAATGGCACTGCTGCCTCCACCTGCCACAGCGAGATGTTTGAATTAACACTAAAGGACATACATATGAGACAAACATGAGGTTCAAGCTGGTTTTGCTCAGTGCTCTTACAACATCAGCATTTTGAAAAGCATAAAGCTCCTGAAAAACCCACGACCAACCGCTTCATTAATACATAAGCACTGAATGACAAGTTACAAATATTACCCCAGTCAACAACTCACAAGGTGATTGCACGAGCAGTAACAAAAGATTAATAGGGCTACCTAAGAAACAGCACTATTACAGTAGTTCTTCCCATCAGCTCTTTTTAATTTGTTGTAGATTAAGACAATATTCACAGGCCTAAACACAAAGTATCACCTACAACACATAGGATTTAATGCCATGTTCGAATATCCAAGGGAGCAGGGAGCATTGCCATCAGGAATTTCACTAAATGATACTTAGTTTTCAGTTTCACCATGAACCCTATTTTTCCAGGATAAAGAATTTCCAAGTGTATGGGAGCTCAGAGATTTTAGCATATCCTAACATCAGTCTAAATGTCCCTCAAGGGGGATTTAAATTAATATTCAAAGGAGAAAAAGGCCTACTTATCTTTAGCTCCCACAGCACAGCTGCTTGTGATAAGTCATTTAATATATGCCAATTAATCAAATTAATCCTATAGGCTTTAGGACAATGGCTACAGCAGAATAACAGAATGGCTGAGGTTGGAAGGGCCCTCTGAAGGCCATATGGTCCAACCTCTCTGCTCAAGCAGGGTCACCTTGACTCAACTGCCTGGGACTACCTCCAGGTGGCTTTCTACTATCTCCAAGGTGAGAGACTTGGGCAACCTATCTGGCCAACGTGTACCAGCGCTCAGTCACCCTCAGAGGAAGTGTTTCCTCATGTACAATGTGTTTCAGTGTGTGCCCACTGCCTCTGATCTTGTCACTGGGTGCCACTGGAAACAGCCAGGCTCTGTCTTCTTTGCACTCTCCCTTCAGCTCCTTCTGTACACTGAACGTCTTCCCTGAGGCTTCTTTTCTCCAGGTTGAACAGCCCCAGCTCTCTCAGCCTTTCTTCACTGAAGAGACGTTCCAGACCCTTTGGCACCTTTGTTGCCCTTGGCTGGTCTCTCCAACATGTTCATGTCTCTCCTTTACTGGGGAGCTCAGAGCTGGACACAGCACCCCAGGTATGGCCGCACCAGGGTTGAGAAGAGGAGAAGGATCACCTGTCTAAACCTGCTGGTCATACAGCATTTTATCCTACAATGACATCCTTAATGCAATGGAGATATTGGGTGAACTTGGCCCTATACCACTTGGAAGTAGGATATTTTGCATGGAAAGTCATTTACGGATGTACAGGTCAGTAAAAAATTGGCATCTTAAGGCCATTTTAATTTATGAAGGAAATTCTTCCAGAAAAAGCTTCAGTTTAGGCAATCTCTCTTGCATTCATCTTCATGAAGCTACAACATTGCTTGTAGCTGTGGAAACCTCTCACCTCAACCCTTCATCCTAAATTAGTAACTGAGGGATGGAGATTATGAGGGGCAAGTCCATATTACTCTTTGTAGCACTGATATTCCTGACCTACCTCTGAGAGAAATGGTGTATCAGAACAGTGCAGTGCTTAGATGGTATGCAGTCTGAGTCTGAGAAGCTGTGTTTGCTATCTTACAGGTCAGTGCCTTAAGTCCTTCTCTCAAAAGTGCCATGCTGAACAGCATGTATCAAGAAAAAAGAATACTTTTGCAACCCTTGCACCAGTAATACCTGGTTTGACCACTTCTCTTTGTGGGTCTGGCAGACGAAATACATAGTACACGTAAGACGCCAGAAGGCAATTCCTCCCATGCTGATCCTTGCTCAGCTCTTTGCTGTTGTGGAGACTGTTCACTATTGCAACCACAGATTCAAAGGCAAACTGTGAGAAGTTGGCTGTGAAACAAAGGCAAGAATTAGAGTCAGCACTGAAGGGTATAACGTAATCAGGTGAGGGTATTCTTTGTATCAACAACTAATCTTACAAGGTTTAATTCAGTTCTTAACAAGTTCAGAGTTTTAGACAGCACTTGCTATGCCTGACCAGACCCAAAGTCTATATAGGCCAATAAACACTCTTCAGCAAACCCAATGACTTTCAACCTAATTACTGCTATTCTGTCACTTTGTGTTACACAAAAGTAGACTGTAACTGTTCATTACATTTCTAGCAGCCTTCACACATCTCCTATAAACTTCTTGCAAAATACTAATGACAGACAAATACAAGCTAGCAGGCTTTAGCACAAATATTGGAGTGGATGACAAGTGTTGATTATTTAAATGAGATAGGAAACTAACTACACCCCTGTCTCCAAGTATGCCATTCTTCCAGAGTTAACATATGTTATGGGCAACTGGCACTTCAGTAACACAAAAAATCAGTGTTCACTATTATATTCTCTGGTTTTGTGCTCACTCAACTCTGTCTAAAGATATTTGGGTAGAGGATATGGTGCAGACAGCAGTGTCAGTTATAGGATAATGATTTTGCTGGTGTTTTACTCGCAAAACAACTCAATTCCAAACAAAGCTGAACCACAACCCACTTTCTGACCTGTATTTTCAGTTAAGTAAATTACCACAGTTTATGTACCTCCTAATCAGAGACTAAGAGCCTTATATGTAGGGGGAAAGGAGAGAAGGCAAGAACTCAATTTAATTGAGTTAAGCCTGATTAAATTGTGCAGTGAAACTCTGTCTTGAGCAGCACAACTCTTTCTGAAGTGGACTACCCTAAATACTAAATCCAAGCCTGGATATTTTAGTAACCATTTCCCCCACATTTCTAGGTTGCTTGCAAAGCCTCTTGAAGGCCATGAACCAGTAAATACCTGTCTGGCCAGCTATGACCATAGGCTGTACAGCCAGCTGGAAAAGTTTATCTAGTACCAAATGCAAAAATAAGACAAGAGGTTCAAGGCGTGAAGAATTCAAACAGATAATGCTGAGGTTCAATTCATGCTCCAGCGAAGCCTCTGTAATCTTTTGATCCATCAGTCGAATGGGGAATGTCACTTGGCTTTCCAGAGAATGGCACAAGGTGAAGAACTTCTTCAGGTGGTTGTCCTGCAAATACAGTGCACTCACAGTTAACAAAGTTGATACAGTTCAGGCTACTGCTAGCTAAGCAAAGCCTGATTGTACCACCTGATGGGATGAAAGGAAAGATTTTTCACCCTTCCAGCTTTCAGTACTGGTTACTCTGAGTGATCATCTTGTAAAGCAGCTGTCACAGCATTTTGTTTGCTCCTATTCATCTGGTTCAAATTCAGACTGCAGTTGAGATCAGCTCAAAGGCAGAAATATTATTGCCCTCACTAAACTGATTGCTTCATTTAATGAAAAGACTCCTCCTTCTGCCTGATAAAACTGCCACATCAAAGGTCTATAGTCCCTCTGCCGCTCACACCAAAATTCCAGCTACGTACAAGTTGCATGCCCGCTAAAAGCAAAAAGCATGCTGCAAAGAGGTGATGGACCTGCTTCAGACACAGGGCCTTCAGCTGTTAGGATGTATTAACCAGGATTAATTGGAATGGGATAAGGGGTAAGAGACACCGAAAAGCAGCAGAAACAAAACAAAGCCGATCTGCCTCAAACCAGTATCTCAGTAAGACGGGCAAAGATCCAATTTCCCATAGCATTTAAACGACCAGAATCATTGAGTTCTCACCCAGCACTAAGCTTGTGTCCCCAAAGCACATGGCATTGATAAGTGAGCTGCTTAACACATACTGGCAGTGTACAACCTGTCCATGGAGGCAGGGAGGTGCTGTGTCTCTAGAGATGTGGACACACTGTCTGAACTAGCCTTGAAGAATAAAAGATGCAGACTGCAGAAACCGGCACTGTGCCCTGCCAGTGCCTTTCAATCACAGCCTGAGCAAACTCCTGCTGAGCCGAGAGGACACCATGCTCCCTACTGCTCGATGTGATTTTCTGCCAAGAGTGCTCATTTGTTCACTTCTACCAACAGATTTAATTTCACCACAGGATTTCATTCACTGAGGGTATCAGGTTATTTCCATAGCTCCCAATTTTTTTTTTTTAGACCTATGTGGGCACCTCAGTTCACCTCAGTTTCATAAACCTGCTAAACTGGCCTGGGCATCTGAATTTTCTTAGAAGTGAAACTACAGCTGTATGTTACTTCTGACGCATTACCTGGGTGTGAACAGATGACACAGCTTGAACTTCAACACTGAAAACGCCCTTGTGTCCGTCAACCCACTTTATAGGTGGTGTTTGAGATGGAATTTTCTGTGACAGAAAAAAAAATGGGAATAATCTTCCTTTAATGATCAAACAAAGTCTGTTTACATGAAGGTCTGTAGGGTATTCCCACTATTCACTTCATTTTAGATATTCAAATTCAGTAACACACAGAGGATGACAGATAGGCATCTCCTTGTTCTCATACACATTTGGACAGAAGCTGATGCTCTGAACAAGGAAATTTAGAGAATTTCAGCTGTATGTCTAGCACATGTAAATATACATCTTCTGATGGGATATTGTTAAGGCTAAAATCTCCTGGTCAAAGCACTGCCAAAGGCACTCCATGGTGATGTGGTGCAGTTTGAACCCTCTGGACAAGTTTCCTACAGGCCATGTTTACTGAGAGGGCCCAGTTTTCTGCTCCAGTAATACCACCTGATTCCATTTCTAGTCCCCCTCCCACAAAGCCATAGAATAAAAGAACAAATTATCCTGTGGAAGAAATCAAATTATTGACTTGACACTCCCTAAACAAATGTATCCCCGATTAGACAATTTACAAGAATTTGCTTGCGTAACTAACTTTTAAGAAAACAGTATAATGATATAAAATAATAACACCAGTGACAATAACAACATTTTTCTCCAGACCTTTCCCCTTTTAAAGAACAAAAAGAAGGCACTGCCTACCAGCAGACAGCAATGTTAGTTTGTAAAACACTTATGCTAGTCTCCTACATTTTAATAATTTCGTTACCTCAGGAGAGTGAATTGAATAGTGTAAAGGCAGTTTATCCAATGCAACAGGAAGACTATATTGTCCAGTTTGAAGACGATCATTTAATAGAATTGGCAGCCACTGAAACAAATGAAGAGAAAACACAGCAATATTCATGATGATATATGATTACACCTATTTATTTAATTTGTTAGATACAGTCAACAAAGCAACAAATGAGATATTGACCCAAGCTTCTCTGCTCTAACCCATTCAACAGTAATTTCTTTGTATTTTAAATTCAAAGATAGCTGATAGCTACTGTAGAAAAATGTACAAGACTGCTTTACAAACCATTTCTTTTGAAGAAAACAAACACAGAGCTCCTCATGTGTGACATACATTTTTCTAATAAATCCTATCAGAAGGATTTAGTGGAGCCTACATTTTTATTTAAAAATTCATTTATCTTGAATACACTGATTCTTAGTATTGAAGCAAATCAAGAAGCTAAAGTTTTCCTGGAGATGAAGTGAACATCTTCCTTGTGGTCACCATGCCAGACTGACTTGTCATATCCCTGCACTGATATTTGGACACATTTAATGTTTTATTCAAGTCTGAAAGAGGCTGTGCATTTGAATACCACAGGGCAGAAACATTTTGTATTTAGGTGAACAGAAACTTGAAAATTAAGTCCTCACCTATGTCAAATCTTGATCCTGAACTGATTTATTTCTTAACAATCCCACTGACATTGGTGGGACTATAACTGTCCATAAAAGAAAGTCCATTTGAAAGGATTCTCAGTACTGTGATTAAAAAATCCCAGAAGCCAACAAAGAAACAAAAATACACAAAGACAAAACTCCCCCAAACTTCATAACAAGAACACATGGAAAGCACTTTCCTGGCTCCACAGCTCAATTGTTGACCACAGCTCTAGAACATTTTCAAATCTGAGGCATTACCATCTTCAATGCTTTCCTTTTATATTAAAATCTCTCCAGTTAAAAATATTGTTTGATAAAGAAAAAAGTCAGAGAGACTACAATATATACTTCTTAACCTAAGACATGCTAGTCTCAACATGAAGATGAAGCCAAGAGAATTACATTTTAGTTTTTAGGTTCTGGTTTTTTCATTTTTATGTGGATAAAAGACAATTTAGAACAGAGATGACGTGCCATGTAAACCCTAACTGAAAATATTACATTAGCTGTTACCCCATGTATGAACATGATAACAGTAATAATTGTAATTACACACATTTTAGGGTATGTAATTACATATGTTTTTTGCAGTAAATAGAATCTAACAGAATGGGATTATGTGCTACAAAGCATTGCTGTTGCAAATATGCAGGTACGTATTTCAGTTCAATCAGGTGAATTCATTAACTTCAAAGACAGGTAACACAGTAAAATCATAGGATGAGGACGTAACATATCTCAGACTGCATCTAGTTTCTATGAATTCACACTAAAACCTTCCACTGGTTTGGATATATTAGGATAACCAGAAAGGGAATAAATGACAAAGTTCTTGACAAGCAAAGAGTCTGTTTGCAAGGGATACAGCCCCCCTGCCCCCCCACTCACCCACTCTTATGTATCACATGGAACTTACTGAATACCCTAGGAGGGTTTCAACAGATGCTCCTTGCTTTGGCTGGCAGCTGATGTGATAGAATGTGAACAACAGATGGTGTTTCTCCATGAGTTTTGCTGGCAGCTTAATTTTCACTTCTTCATAAAAGTCAGGGGATCTGTTTACAAATAATGCCAAGCACGTTCCCAAGGTAAGTATAAGACTGAGTAAGAGGCAAATTTGCCAGCAGGCTTTTAGATGCTATGGTTATAAAACCAGATAAATCTTGAAAACAGAGCTGAGTTAAACAAAGTATACATATATATACACACACATATTTATGAACTTGAAATTAATTATGGATCTGAAAGTTATATTTATGAACAATCTACAGCTTTGAATCAGAAGAAAACAGACGGTATCAGAGGGATAGTTTCAGCTTCCACCTATCTCTATACTTCAAAAAACATTCAATCTCAGTTTTGGATTCCAGCACAAGTATTCTGCAAATCCTAAGTCCCGAGTTCTCATTCATGAGAATGAGAATGTCCCTTCAGCTCTTTTGGATCTATGAATTCATTGAAGTGAACAATCTTAAAAGTCGTGCTGCTTCCTGATCCTGCTCCTTAATCTTCATAGTGGAAACATTCTCAATGACTAAAAGGCTTCAAACAAGAAAAGCGATGGTCACTTATGCAACGACCACTTATGCAAATGTACGAAGCAATCCAAATTAGATATGATAAATTGCATAAAATATAAATGCTTAAAATGGCATTCCTTGATGAACTACGTAGGGTAACAATTACATAAAGAGATCATGATTAATACTTCTCAAGTCATATTAACAACACTTACTTATTATGATATGTGATAGCTGTGTATATTTCTTGGACAAATTCTGGACCTGAAGATTTCCCAAAAATTACCTACATTAAGAAGAAAAGTAACAATAATCAGGACTACAACATTCATTTGTCATCATCCTGTATAAATTTTAAGACAGTATCTGAAGACTTAGAATGACTTCTCAATTTTATCTTAGCTCGTTGGCATAAATGTCTTATTACCAAGCACCTTTTCCACACTCCATTCAGGGTAAAACACCAGGAAAATGGAGCACAGTTATTTCTAGAGTCACTGACTACCTCACATCGCATTCCTTAGGCATGAACAAAAAACTTAGGAATCATAAGAAAAAGTTACAGTAAGCCACTTACATACTGTCACACTGTCTTTATTTAAGTGCTAAAAAGTGAAATTAAAAGTATTTTTAGAAGTTTTGTTTTTCAGTTGTAGCCTGCTCATTCAGAGTGAGACACATCTAACCTTACCTTAGAGGTCCCAAATCCCTTTAAACTCAGTGAAGAGAAATAGGCATTTCTGGTGCTACGTTTGCTTCCCTAAGACATGGGCCCATGGTAAGGTCTTGGAATCCAATAATTTAAAGGGAGCCCTGGGAGATGAGTTTAGACAAGAATCTCTGCACCGTGCAAGTCTATATACGTACTGAGAGGAAGGTCACTTAGAGTGGAGAGGGAAGCCAGACGAACTGTGTCTGTCCTAAGCATTTGTCAAAACCTAATCGTAACATGGGCAGAGTTTAAGGAAATCAACAATACAGTACTGTGTAAAAGAAGGTGTTACATTCACATGGCACAGCTCCAGCTCTGGAAGAAATGTGGCTTGGAGAACACTGTGCTGATGCTCTGATTTCAGGTCCACAGGTTATGTGGAGCAAGGCTGTGAAGTATGTACTAAACAATGTCAGCACACTGATAAAGGCGGTTGGGTGATAGTCCTTGGTCCAATAGATTGTCAGACTAAAGTTTCCTCAAAGTAGTATTTCCACTCATTTTTTCCTTCTCTAACACATAAAATCACACAGAATTCTTGTGTCAATGTAATTTTCAAATAGCCAACAATGCTGTCTGAAAATACAAAAAAAAACAGGCTGAAGCAGACATCTGGGTTAGAACACTTCAAACTGAACATCTGAAGCTTGGTAAAGTTGAGTAGAGGATCACACAGTGAGAGGTGTTGAATAACCTGAACATAGATAGGACTGCCTGCTCTGCTAGTAGTGTACATGTATGCCCTAAGACACAGTGTGTTTCAAACATGGAAAGTTCTACCTACACCGCATGATTGTGCATCCATTCGTGTTCAGGCAATGAAGATTCCAACTTTTACCTTCCAGCATAATACCTGAGCATTTGTGTAAACATAGTGCATGCAGAGGAGTTACCCTGGAAAACAGACTACATCATTCTTAAATCTTAAAAGGTCTCTGAAGCTCTGTGAATTTTACCCTTAGAAATTCCAATATGATACTGATGTCATATTATGTCATTCTTCTGAAAACAGGGTAGGGAGATTTAGATAAGAGAGAGCAACATGCGTCTGGTTCCACTAGAATGACAAGTCTTTCCTGTGGTGGGTAAGGAGTATGGCCCTGCTTTAGGATGAGAATGAAAGCTTCACAAGCTCTCTGATGTTAGGTTTCCTAAGGTCCCACTAAAAACTGGATGATGGAAGTAAATAATGACTTATCTCTTCAGAGGTTTCTCAGGAATGCATGTAAACAAAAGTCTGCTAAGAAATCTCAGCATTTATTACCGGCATTGCACAGGCTGGGTCTTCACCACACATAAATTGGATCTTGATGGTAATGTTTCTTGCAGAAGCCAGTCGGTTAGCAAAATTCAACCTCTGAGGGTAAACATAGAGGAGATTTCTGGAAGAAAGATAAGAAAGAATAAAATGGGTAAATGGTAAGCATTCCTGTTTGAAAATTAAGTGCATAAATTAGCATCTTGCTGATTCCTCTCCCTGTCCTTCAATTTCACTTACATAGTGAAATTTGTCAGAACTCAATTTCAAAAGTTCACAAAGAAAGGTAATTTCTTGGTGTGACACATAGATCACCCTACGTTTAAGGTTTCACCTACACTAAGCTATGTCCTGTTGCAAACAAACTATTATCTTTGCTTGATGTACTGAAAAGCAGGAATGTCTCAAGAAAGCAGCTCCTTTCTCAGGTGTGAACAATCCAGATTTGGAAGAGGGAAAGAATCACTCAAAGGTGATAAAAGCAAGGAAATCAACAACTGAAGTTCATACATTCGTAGCTTATAGCAAAAAATGGCATATATTTCTAGGTTATACAAATCAAAAAGCAGTATCAATGAACCTGAGTAAATACAAATAAGAAAATATGAAACTATAATTCTGTAAGCTACCTCTTATTAGTAATGAATATGGATAATGCTTTGAAATACAGCATACTTTGCTGTTCACTAGCTTCTGTACATGAACATATCACTGAATATAAAAAGCAGCTTTAATTTCTGTGGGGAATTTGGCAGCATAGATTTGTACAATTCTGACGTACAATTCTAATAGAAGAGTCAAAATATTAATATAAAGATTTTTCTCTGATGAAGTTTATGGCAAATCTGAGATTTCAGCTAGACCTAGATTATACACACATTTTGGAATAATGATGATGTCTATTTACTGTTTTGGTAAATACCTGGTATGGGATTCTCACTGTTTGTCCTCTGAGTGTAAGGAATAAGCCTAGTTTTGGAGGAAACATGCTGGCTTTCAGTGAGAAACAAGGAGGACTAGTCATGGACTTTCACGCTTTCTTTTTGTCTGTGGTAGTCAGAAGCTGCACACAGAATTGCACTGTCATTATCACAGGTATCTCCTCAGCATCTTTGTCAGCTGAAAAAGTCAAGCAGCCTTGGAGAATATTGTCATTAAGTCAGACAGTCCATCCTCCATTTATTGTATCCCAAGACGGGGAAAACTGTGGTTTATTCTCCTGATTGCCACGTGTCACAACATGACAGTACTCTTCAACTGCAACAGTCCAAGCTACTTTTTTTAACCAACATGTGGTACATGGGACCTGGCATGCCTTAGTAAAAAAACTAGCATGTACTTACCTTTCCCTTCATTCAGAATGGTACTTCTGCCTGTCACACTACTGCACTCTCTTCCTTACTACCTTGTGTGCAATTTTTGCTTTGCCAAATTCTCTCCCAGATGATGTTAAGGAAAGTTAAGTGAAAGAGAAAAATATATTGGTAACCTCTACTGAATTATACCCGGGAGACTGACATATTAAATGAAGGATATTGTCAACACTACATCTGCCAGAAGTGAAGAAATACATGTAGGGAAGGCTGAATAATACGGTCATTGCTTCATTAATCTGCAGCCTAGGACAAGATGTCACAAATCTATATAATGTACCTGAGCACTGGATTTTACTTTTAGATGTGACTTGAGATGAAAGATATGTAAAAACACAAAGAGCTCTCTGCTGACTACACAACCAAGGAAGCATTATTCCAGCAAGTACTGGACTGAAAAGCTAAAGCTTGTGCCATTTATGCTCAAGCAGTTTTAAGGATCTTGCTTACATGTATATTAAACCCATCAGCACTGAGGAAGAACAGAGGCAAATGCTGACTCTGGATATCCTGCGGAGATGAAAGTGACGGCTGACGTCTAAAGCAGGAAGGTGAGAAGATGACCAAAAGACGTTCCCTCACAAAGGCATGAGTTGTAGACCATTGCTGACCACTGCCTAAGTGCTACTGCCTGCACTCCATCCATACACTCCAAAAGACTGAGGGGAAGCAAAGACAAGGAGCATTTTCACATGGCAGTTAGCAGGGCCATTGGGACAGCAAATACTGCTGTCTTTTAAATAACAGGACAGCTAGGATGCCCATAAGGATGTGGTGGGCTCCAGGAGGCATTGCATGTCCCCCAAGGTTCTGCATTGAGCAGAAATATAGCAACATGTCACAGCAAATACTTTTGGTCAGTGGGATTAAATTTCTCCCCTCACTCTCCCTGGAGAAAGTGGAAGGCTCTACCTCCAGATACAGTCAGATGTGCTTAAAAAAACAAAAGAGCCATTCAAGGGACAGCATGAGTCTGCAAAAGCCGTGGCAAAACACCCAATGTCACTGAGAACACGGTCCCAAAGGCCAGCAGAGTCCTTGGTGAGGCACAGATCCAGACAGCTTCTGTGGGTCAGACACTTACCCAGCAGAGAGATAAGAGACTATTTCAGAATCAGTTACCTGCTGGGAAAGCTTAGGGTCCCCTTAGCCTGGCACAGGACACCACGAGGCAATTCTCATGCAAATTTTCTGACTTTCCTACACTTTCATGGGGCTTAGCAGTGATTTAATCACCTCCCATGGGCAAAACAACACAGACCTATCCCCTGCCAAAATAAAATCCATTCAGAGTTTCAACTTCGGGGCCATTCTTATTGAATATTCCTGTTTGTAAACATCACTTGCGCACAGATGCACTTAAAGAATCCTTCTCCTTGCCAGATTACACCTTGTGTGAGGTGTCAACAAGTGCATCTCAAACTTCTTACGACTATTAAGCACCTTCATTGGTGATTGTTATGAGAATTCCATACACAGCAAAACTCAACATATTTGCAAATAGTCCCTACTGATACAAACCAGAAATGTTCTGTAGGTGAGCAGTGATGGATGAGTTAACACTGACATTTAAAACTTGATGGTACTAGACACAAAAACTGATGCAATCATTAATTACGATTTTTAATATTTTTTCATTCTTCCACAATTTTGGTGGGGAGTCTTCAGGAAAAAAAAGATTAAAAATTAAAAAGCACATCACAAATGCTTAATCAAACATGGAAACCGTTCTAGTCAGCCATTGATTAGGAAAATAGCACAGTGACAGAACTTCAATATGTCACATTCAAGAGGATGTGTATGAGTCATATATTCCGTATTTTACGATGGGTAATTTGGAGAATAGTATGAATTATTTTTCTCATGTTGGTAAAATTTTGAATCATCTGAAGAGTTGGTGGACAGATCTAAAACTAGACCAAAGGCCCGTAGAAGACTCACACGTAGCAGACATGCTCTCTCTGGATTCCATGGGCAGAGAGGCAGAGAGGAGCAGATAATGCTGTGAGAGTAATAACAGGAGTGAGACACTATTATTCATCAATAATCTTTCCTCAGCTGAAACAAGTCAAGAATGGGGTAGAATGATTACCACCAAAGCTGAAGGCCTCCAGCTCACACTGCAGACTACAGCAACTTGGAGAACACTGCTAAGTGGTTTGCAATTAAATGAAACAAAACCACAAAGAAAAGGGTTTTTTTTCCCTTCCTCCAAAAATCCCCTAAGCGTTAGGTACTACCCCTGTCATAGACAGGACTTCCTGTGCCTGGTTAAGCTGAGTTACTGCTGTAGTGATGTGACAAATTCCTCTTCCTTAGCACCAACATTTCATAGTGGCAGTAAACAGCATCATTTTCATTTATATTTAATAAGAAAATAAAATGACAAACAAACTTTAAATTATATGATTTTTCCTATTAAAAATAGAGGAGTAGGAAAGAAATAAATCTTGGAATGTTTTGACATTTTCAGGGAAATGTTTTTATTAAAGAAATGTACGTACACAACAAAAAGAAGTGCTCAATTTCACAGTGCACAATGAAAGTGGGCTGGCTGATCTCTCTGGCATAAATCAGATATAGCATCATTTAAAATAATGGCATTACACCAGTAAAAAAAAAGCTTGCAAGACCTGAGTTCAAAGACTATAACAGAAGGCTCCACTTCTCCTACCACAAAGCAAAAAGCTATTATAAACAACAAAAAAAAAGAGGACTTCATCCCTCTGAAATACCTGAAAAACCTCCCCCCCAATACCTACATGTGTAGCGCTGGTGAAAGGAAAATGGTTTGCAGACTTATAATCAAAAATTAGAAGACATTGAACTACATTTAGCACCATGACACACATCTGTGACTAAATGCTATCAAACTGCTTAAATAAGACAGCACGATTTTACTTCTCAGATTAGAGGAAAGGAAATAAAATAACATTAAACACTTTATATTTGGCTCTACTCAAATTCAGAGCTACTTCTCTTGGGTTAGTTTAATCTCAGACTCATAATGGTATTCACCATGTGGAGAACTAAGCAACAAGAATTGCATGACAGTTAAATTAAGCAAAGGGTCATAGGGCTCCGCGGTGGGCTCTGGACAGGCTGGATCAACGGGCCGAGGCCAGTGGTGTGAGGGTCAACAAGGCCCAGAGCTGGGTCCTGCCCTTGGGTCACAACAACCCCAGGCAGTGCCACAGGCTGGGGACAAGAGTGGCTGCAAAGCTGCCCACAGGAAAAGGACCTGGGGGTGCTGGTGACAGCAGCTGAACATGAGCCAGGGTGTGCCCAGGTGGCCAAGAAGGCCAATGGCATCCTGGCCTGGATCAGCAACAGTGTGGCCAGCAGGACCAGGGCAGGGATTGTCCCCCTGTACTCAGCATTGGTGAGGCCACACCTCAAACCCTGTGTTTAATTCTGGGTCCCTCACTGCAAGAAGGACATTGAGGTGCTGGAGTGTGTCCAGAGAAGGGCTACACAGCTGGTGAAGGGTCTGGAGTACAAGCCCTTTGAGGACCAGGTGAGGGAGGTGGGGCTATTTAGCCTGGAGAGAAGGAGACTCAGGGGAGATCTTCTCACTCTCTACAACTGCCCGAAAGGAGGCTGTAGCCAGATGAAGGTTGGCCTCTTCTCTCAAACAGCAAGCAATAGGACAAGAGGAAACAGCCTCAAGTTGTGCCAGGGGAGGCTTAAATTGGGTATCACGAAATATTTCTTTACCAAAAGGGTTGTCAAGCATTGGCAGGCTAACCAGGGAACTTGTGAAGTCACATGTAGATGTGCTGCTTAAGGGACATGGTTTAGTGGTGGACTTGGCAGTGCCAGGTTTCCAGCTGGACTTGATGTTCATTGGCTTACATCGCCTACCTATGCTTTTGCACACCGAACAGAGCACTGGCATGATTGTGAGGCAAAACCATCTCAGATGTGGTGTGATTAGGTGATTCTGGTTTGTGGGGAAAGCGGTGCTGCCAGTGGCACTGCACAAACACAAGTGCTATTTCCTGGCCCCACCAAGTTCCAGACTCTGTTCTTTCAGAATGTTTACAAAATTTCTTCATCTGACTTACCAGGGAATTACTCCTGGAGTTCAATAACGCTTTCAGTTGGCAACTCCACTTTCTCAGTCCAAATGTGCTTATTGCCACAAGGCAGTCAAAGTATAACCTAGCATTTCTGCATTTTTTAAAATTTCTAACTAATTGTCTTCAGAGTTTTACTTGGATATTACCTGACTGATTACTGCATAAAACTACTTATGGCATGTCAGCAAGGCCATTACCATTGATTCACTAATAAAGGTAAAGATTAATGAAGGCAACTATTCTTCATAGATGTTGTCTTCACTACTACAAGTTAGGCTGAACAAATCCTATTTTGTTTTGGTGCCATGACTTTTACTTAGGGTGAAAATCAAAACAGAGACTCAAAAGAAAAAGTTAAGCATGCTGGGTGTGAATTCTTTCTGAAACAGTGTGACTGTTGAGAGATAGCAAGCATTTCCTCTAAGGTGGATGTATGTATTCAATACAGACACCCTGGCACTGGAAGGATGGTGTGGAGACACCCAAACTTGCTTTAGGAGAAGCACAAATTAATTTTTGACACGGTGGTTTTGATATTCATTATGTCTGGCTGCAGAAGTGAGAACTTGGTGAGAACTAAAGAGAGAATATTCTGTGCAGACTCAACTGCTGTTCCAGCTTAGAAAAAGACAGCAGTTACTAATGGCTTTTTGTCAAAAGCAAACCTTTAGAAACTATGAGGCTGCACCTTGGAATTGACACTGAGGCCAGACAAGGAGTAGGAAAGTTAAAATTCTGTCTTATTTTTTAATTAAACTGAAAAAAGGCATCTTTGCTCACGTTCATTTACATTTCCACTTTGAATTCTATAAAAACTACTTTCCCTATAGAAATGTCTGCATTAAAGTTCTACCACCATCCAGTTCTATCTTTGATACACAGAGAAGACAGAAATACCGTAACTCTCCGCATTTTAGTGTACTGGTGCCGTGACCTGCCCTCAGGAGTTTGAACACCACTGAGCTGTGGCAGAGCCCAGGAGTAACTCCTCCAAAACTTCTCAGGAGGCTATAGCCAAACTGGCTTACTTATTTCCCTGCCCACACCCCACTGCAAGTCGTTATTGTAGGATAAGATTTGCCACTTCCTCTTTTTGCTTTCTTTTAAAGCTGAGACCCAAATCCAGGTGTCACCAATAGCCAAACTGATCTCTAGTTTTCTGTGAAGGTGTGGAGCATCTCCCCGGCATAAATTAGTTTGCCACGGTGCAGTTCTGAGTTGTACAGAACCACAAGTCTTGCCCTTCCCTTCTCCCCTCCTGGGCTGGGTCAGGTGAGCGGGTGGGAGAGCTGGCTCTTTGCCTATCTCCACTACAAGAAACGAGTAACTTTCACACCACTTTATCCAGCGCCTTCATTCTGTGATTCCTTATTGAAAGTCACATTTTTGCCACTAACACAGTATCTAGCTACTGTTTTAGGGATCAGAAACCCCCCTTAGAATAGCGTCACCTACAATTATTGTTAGAAGCATTATGCTTTGCTCCCCTGTCTTGACTAACACAATGGTCAGCTGAAAGTTATTATTTCAAGTTTTTTCTGTATCTGTAATACTGTGATACACCCCATCAGAATTACTGTTAGCTATTACTATAACACCGTTCACTAGCAATGAAATACTGCACGAACATCTTGAAACACATTCTTCTGATGTTAATTTCTTATAGGACACTAAGATGTTCCAGACTACTAAGAAATAAATGATGGGAGTTGCTCAGTTGCATGCTACTGAACATTGTGATCACCTTGAAACAACCAGAACAGAACAGATTTAAAGAAATTAAATTACACAGACCAGAACGCTCATTCATAGTTAAAAAATTCACAAAGCAACACATTATTTCCTCAGATACTCAAATGACTCAAATTAACAATAGAAACCACTGAGTATACACATTTACCAGAAGTGTTATAATAAAATCTACTGGAAAAAAACTCCCCAAATGAACACAGAGAAAGAATAGATAGATAGATAGATAGATAGATAGATAGATAGATAGATAGATAGATAGATAGATAGATAGATAGATAGATGCCAAGTCAATGACAGTTGTTAAAGCGGCTTTTTTTACGTTATAGAAAACTTTTCAAAAGACAACACAATTAGATTAGTAAACACATTATGGAATATCCTACATGTATTTTATCTTGTAATGGCTAGGAAGATTAAGTCATCAGCCCAACACATAGCCTTTTTTAAAAATATTTTTTTGTTTCTATTTCTGAAAAAAAATCTGAATCACATTTTTAAAATAAATATTAAAAATATATGTTATTTCTTACCTATAAATAGTGTGGGGAACATATACTTCTCTAACTGGGAATTCCAAAATCTCTTTGTGAGGACGATTACGGTTTTCTGAAAACGGCTTCAGTGGGAGTAGTTCTGGTGTCAGACAATAACCAACATTTTCTGGAGCTGGGGAAATCTCCACTTTAAGCGTTCCTTTAAAATTAAATCACAAAATCTTAGCAAAAACATAAAAAAATAATCAGTGTATAACAAAAAGAAAAGTTAAAACAATATGTAAGGTTACATAGCAACAGTGCAGAAATAAGAACTGGTTCTTGGGCTGCGTGAGAAGGAAAGCATAGGTGCAGAAAGATACAGAGGATGTAGCCTACACACATCCCTTCACATCAGGGCAACACACAGCTCTCTATATCTACCTCGAAGTGTTTCAAAGAAAATACAAAGAAAGAAAGAATATTATATGCTGGCTGATGTTCTAGTGTCTTTCACACACAAGTAATATAACATTTGTCTGGGAGAAAAACAAAAGGGGTGCAGCTCTCCCTTACTCCCCCCTCCCCCTCATATTCTGCTCTGATTAATCTCTGACAAAGTAGGCACCACCCACGAGGAAAGCTAGGCTTTCTGTGGTGAGCAGTTACACAGTTAATACTGATAACATTTACCCCAGTATAAACAGACTGTCAATTTAAATTCTCTGCTGTGATAAGTGAAAACTGTTTGTGGAGCTCAGACTTGTCATTTCTGGCAATCAGATAGAAAGCAAAACCAGCTTTGCCCTCAGTTCACATTTTTAAAGATTCCTCCACACTGCAGAAGAGGTTGAACTGTAATTTACTTACAGAGAAAAATCAGGCTGGCTGGTGTTTGACAGTAGCTAAACGCTGCCTGTACTTCTCTATTCTGTTAACTAACGCTCACCCAAATACCAAGCTAAGGTGAAATGTGTACACATTTTAATCTCTCTCTCTCTACAAAATATGAACCATTTCAAAGCAGTGCAGGGAAGTAGCAAGGATCCTAGAAATTTGCTTTAAAGCACTGTCTTCAAAGTTTGAATAATAACAAAAGAAATCCAGTATGTACACTATAAATTAGGGAGAAAAGCAAATAATTTAAAAAAATCAAGCTAAATATAAATCTCCATACTCATTCATACAGAAAAAACAATTCTAAAGCATCTGTGTTTAGGTAGACACCGGGAACCCAGGATGTTCCACAGTGGCACATACTACAGGCTTGAAACCCAAGTCAAATGTATTTTGGGGTTGGAATTTACAGAACAGTTTAGGGGAGAAAAATACATACACCACCTTCCATCCAAAATTAATTATGTACCTGGTAAAGTCTTAATTCGTCTTTGCAAGGAAGTTGATCTTTTGAAATCAGCTAAAAATTTAAACAGATCTTCATCACTGAGCCTGTCTCCTTCCTATCAAGAGAAAGGCAAAAATCAGTACCTTTGTAACAATACTCCATAACATGGAGAAAAGGTCTGGGAGTGAACCGTGTCCTTGAGGTATCCAAGGCAAGTGGGTTACTATTTACTTGACTGCAGTTATCCTCTGTCCCCACACAAATATCACTGGTAGCTTTTCCCAATACAATTCATATTACATAGATGAAAAATGTCTTATGAAATCAGAACTAAAGAGAATCCCATACCTGTTTGAAGAAGGTGCCAAAGGTCAGAGAGACTGTTTTAAAGTTTGATGCTGGATAGTTGTCCTCTGAGTTGAAACTTCTCTCAGAAAGCCTTCTTGCCTGCAGCAGTGTTGCCTTTTTGTCACTACTGGATCCTTTCCCTTCAAAGGGAAATTAAATGAATCATCACCTTGTTTTTTGCTTTTTGTTGCAGTACAAAGATTCTCAGAATACACTAGAAAACCACAGGAACACCAACATCAGAGGATAGAGTACCTAAAACATTCTGCTTCTTTCATTTCAAACTATGTGAAATAGTGGAATACTAGGACACACCTACTGAAGTGACATTATTTCTGCTGCAGAAAAAAAATTTATTTAAATGTTTAGTTCATGGGTTACGAAGCACATCGGTCAATTGAACAATGGTCCTGCCTACCAAACTGAGATGTTTGGTATTTTGATTGCTCAGTATTGCTAGCTAACTCCATTGGGCAAAGGGAATTTTACTTCTACAAAGGCAGTGTTCAATGAAAACTGGGCCTAAACCATGAAAGAATATTTAGCAGACATAAAAATAAATATGTGGAGATGACATGGTGAGCACAATTAATTTGTGTTTGTAGGACTGAAAAGGAAAGCTGACAAGACATGACTTTGAATCTATGATTCACTTTTGATGCCAGAGTGAATAATATTGTTTCCTATACCCAGTCCTAGTAATGAGTCATTCTGCCTTACTTAAAAAAGTTAGACAAATACCATTTAAACCTTCGCCTTCTTGTATTTCTCGTTCAAGCGTTGAAAGGTTGAAGAAATTAGTTAGACTTATGGGAATCCAGGCGAATGGCATTCTGTATTTCCCCAGCCTCTGACAGAAGGATTCAGCTTGTGCTTTCAGTTTTTCAATCTTCTCTTTTGCCTGAGACAAAGAAAATAATGACTGTTTAAAAAGCAATCAGTTATTGTAACGCTACCATAGATAAAAATGTAAGTTACGTATTTACAGTTCAGTAAATAATTTGCATTGTTATCTCTCATATTTTCCTGCTACATGATTGACAGAACTGTAGCTATTTTGATTTGTATATTCACTTCAATTTCTGTTCAATGAGTTCATTTGTATTACAGAAATGGAGAAGGCCAATCTTTTTGTAGTGATCTTCAAATCCAAAATGAACAATCACCATGAAATTTTAGCAGGTTCTACTTCTTTCATCAGATACAGAAAAAAATGTTCTATCGCAAGCAATATTCTAAAGATGAGACATGTGGAAGCCCAGCAAACACTGTCAGTCTGTTCCAGGGAGGTAAATGACCATGAATTCCTTGAACAGAGCTCATTATCTATGGACAACAGTACTGAACTGGACAGCTGCACACTATGACAGGCTGCCTGCCCATCCAGAACAACAGCATGTCTCTGAGGCATAAATACTTCTGCTAATTCTACATTTCAGTCATCGCCTTTCCTTACCCCTATCTGCTTCACGACTCAAGACTCTGTCAGTATTGATTTCCAAAGGGGTCAGTAATGATAATGCATCTTGCTTTCTCCTGAATTCTTTCTGTTGGTCACAGACATCAAACTGTTTGCACCATGGATGCTCGAACTGGCTTTTCCTCCAGTGTTTTTGGTATTCCATCCTATTTCAAAGGGTCTGCTCTTTCTCTGGTTTTCTGGTTTGGTTTGTTGGTTTTTTTTTTGAGCATGCATTTCTTGATCAAAACATTCTTTACAATTATTTACTTACCTTGCCAGCCTCGCTTTCTTTAAGAACCATGTAGGGTTCCGCACAGTCTCCAATTTCCCCTTGCTGAAGCACTTTTTCTATCTACAAAAAGCAGTAAAATGAGACACTCGCGAAGAAAAAGTGTCATCCAAATAGTAACATGTTGTTTCTCTAGCAATTTGAAAGAGCCTGCCTGGATATAGAGCAGTATATAAGGTCTTAAAAGTGTCTTTATGGAGTAACTGATACCAAACCTCCTAGTTTTCGATCTGCTAGAAAGCAGAAAACATATACATGACAACACCACCCATCACTTACTACTGCATTTTCACTGAAATCAGGATAATTAACATATTCCAAATGAAGTGGTTAAAGCTAACTCAGTTTCAGAATTAAGCAAACAAAATGATGCAAATTGCACTAAACCAATGACAAAAAAACCTCCACAGAAGGTACATAAAAATTTTGAAAGTGCCTTATTTCACTATATTCTTAATTTCCCTTAGACAGAGATAGGAAATTCTACATACTTAGTAGAACTGGTACACGGGATATTAATACAACTTCTAAGCTTGAGAATGAGATACACCACTGGACACCTGCTTACATACTACTATTGAAAACTATCAGAACTCATCTTATCTAGACAAAAGCTGTGTCTGTCAATTGCATGAACTTGGACAACAGAACAGCTGAGAACAGGCAGAATGGTGTCAAAGTAGCACCATAACATACCTTTATTACCAGATATATATCTGATGAGGGATAAGTGACAGAAAATATTGCTGATCTTGCCTGAGTAGACAAGTCAATGGAGGGTGTATGAGAACGCAAGAATCCTCTTAATGAATCAGGATTGAGGTCACAATGAAAATTTTCTGAGATCTTGAAAAGAAAAAAAGGATTAAAATATATTGTAAAGCAAAAATGCTTCAAATTTTATTTTAAAACAAGTAAAATGTTGTAACTACAACTACAAAATAAACAATTGCAAGCATGGGGCTTTGACTGAATAAAAAGAATCCTGGATCAGACTGCATGTGTAAAAGAGTTGCAAGTTTTTTTGTAAGTTTTCCTAAATTATTACTCCAGAGATAAACACCCAGACCAACCAAACAAAAATATTGTATACATACCTACCTTTTTTCTTTCCTTTATGTCATAGAGAGCTATGCATGCAAATAAAGGTTCTATCTCTATTTCAAACCTGTTAGGGAAAGACACACAAGACACTGATTGATACTGCACTCGTATGGCTATGTATAATAAAAAAAATGGAAGGGTTATCTTTTGACTGACACTTTCATTAAAAAATACAGAGAAATACTGAGTTCCAGACCTCAGCTCTCTCAGAGTCTTGAGAATTTTTTTTACTAGTGCATTATATTACATAATTTCGACAGGAAAAGCAGGGTAGTAAACTGCATGCAATGTATTTTCTAAATTTGACAGGAAGGTGGTCTTGGAGATCACTTAAAAATGATCGTATCTTGATTTTTTTTTCTGTTTATGAAGTTGTGCTGGTTTTGGCTGGGGTAGAATTAATTTTCTTCAGAGTGGGACTAGAGTTTTGGATTTGTGCTGAAAACACAGGGTTGATAATATAAAGATGTTTTTGCTGCTGCTGAGCAGGGCTTGTCCAAAACTAAAGGCCTTTCTGCTTTTGGTACTGCCACACTGGTGAGGAGACTGGGGGTGCTTAGGAGGAGACACAGCCAGGACAGGTGACCCAAACTGACCTGTCCTAAAGTGACCAAAGGAATAATCCAGACCACATGGCATCATAAGTGGCAGTATAATGGTGGGGTAAAAGGAGCAAGGGGGGGAAATTTGGAGTGAAATGGTGTTTGTCTTCCCAAGTCACCGTTTTCCTCTCCTGGAAATGGATGAACACCTGCCTGCCCTTGGGAAGCTGTGAGTTAATTCTTGTTCTCCTTTGCTTGTCTTTCCACTATTAAACTTTCCACCACTTACTTTCCCTATTAAACTGTCTATGTCTCAGCCCATGAGTTCTCCAGATTTACTCTTCCGATTCTCTCCCCGATCCTCTTGGTGGAGGAGTGAGTGAATGGCTGTGTGGGGCTTGGCTGCTGGCTGGGGTTACACCAAAACAAAAGTCCAATAGTGTATAGGACACCAATCACTTTTTTTTTTTTTAATGTATCATGTGAGCTCACTCTCAACTCCTTCTCACCCTGGCAAGCTAAAGACTTCTGTACAGACGGATAGAAATTATCCTCTGTTACACTAAGAAAGAACACTTGAGCAGCGAATGCTGCTGTACAGGACACCTGCAGTGGTGTAACAGGGTGTGCAGCTGTACACTGTTGTGAACTCAGAAATGGTGAGCAAGGCTTGTGAAGGATTACTTACTTCAGCGTCTGCAGCTTCACCAAAATCCTGTTTCCCAGATGTTCCTTTGGGCAATCTGGCACTGGCCGTATCTCCACTGCATCTTCCTATCATTAAACAGTCACACTCAATTAAAACAACTATAAATTGATACACTTGCATAAAACATTTATGTGACAGTAGCCAAGCCACTGCTACAGACTAGTATCTTCCTCCACTCAGGGAGCATTTACTCTCTACAGAGATCAAAGAAAATATTGATTATTTCTAAATATTTACATTCCTGACCCCCATCTGGCATTTACGCCAAATATTTACAGTTCTGGACCCCAAGCAGATGCTACTATGAAAGGTGACACCCTGCCATAGCCATTTCACCAGCACGTGGCTTGGCCCACACTGAAAGCAGTGTGATGTTTATCTACTGTGGTGTAGCTTTAGCCTCGGGCGTGCTGGGACAGCCACCTGGGTAGCCCTAGCGGCACAGGCGGCCTCCCGCTCACCTCATCCACGGCGGGGTAGAGGGCGAGGAGCTCGGGGTGCCTGTTGGTGCGGCGCGCCTCCTCGTTCAGCCTCTCGAACTCCTCGGCGCTGAGGTGCCGCAGCAGCTGCTCCAGCCGGGGGTCCGGCTGCAGGCTGCGCAGCTCCACGTCCGAGCAGGCCACGCTCGCCCTCGAGGCCTCCTCCCCGACAGCGTGCACCTGCTGGGGCCCCACCTGTTGGAAAAGAAGGAAATGGCAAGCTGTGGCTTGGGCTGTCACAGAATGGCTCTTGCTGATCTGGCGGAGGGGATGTTAACGCCTCCTCTGCCATGAAGCCTAATGGCGAGCATGATGCTCTGCTTGATGCCATCACAGATCACAGAATCACAGAATATGCTGAGCTGGAAGGGACCTACTAGGATCACAGAGTCCAACTCCTGGCTCTGCACAAGACCATCCCCAAAAATCACACCATGTGACTGAGAGCATTGTCCAAACACTTCTTGAACTCTGTCAGGCTTGGTGCTGTGATCACTTCCCTGGGGAGCCTGTTCCAGTGCCCAACCACCCTCTGGGTGAAGAACCTTTTTCTACTATCCAACCTAAACCTCCCCTGACACAACTTCAGGCCATTCCTGTTGCTTCTGTCACTGAAAGGCAGGAAGGCCAGAAAGATCAGTGCCTGCCTCTGCTCTTCCCCTCACAAGGAAGTTGTAACTGCAATGAGGTCTGTCCTCAGTCTCCTCCAGGCTGAACAGACCAAGTGACCTCACTACTCCTCACACGGCTTCCTCTCAAAACCCGTCACCATCCTCTTGGCCCTCCTTTGGACACTCTCCAATAGCTTTATATCTCTCTTACATTGTGGTGACCAAAACTGCACATTCAAGGGGAGGTCCCGATGCTTCTTTTGAGGGAAGCTGCTGTGTTTGATCACTTTTCCCGAAGTGAAGAAAATGTACCTGAAAAGTTGCATCGCCAGAATCCAATGTTTCAGATTCAAACGTTTGTTTTTGAAGCGTTTTGTGAAAATCTTTTCGGGATCCCTTGTTTTTCAGGCTACAAGTATCTGAATTCCCTTGGTTTCTTTCATGGAGAAGCCCGAGAAAGTCAGGATAACATGAGGAAGTGTTAAGGGAAAATAAAACAGAAAAGACAAATTTAAAATTATTTAAAAAATGAAAAAATTGTTCTGCAAAAAGCAGTGTAGCACAGCTGTTATGCAAAAATGTGCCATTTCACAACTGTAACTTGTTTTATGACACCATTGCAACTCTAACATGTATATTACTAACAGTTTTAAAAGGAAAAAAATAATTCAGATCACTTGTGTATAGAGTATAAGCCCGAGACAGCAGGAAAACCTGACCTAGGTACAAATTCTGCTCTGATCTCCTCATCAGACACGGTGATTATTTCAATGACCTTAAGAACATGGATCAGGATCACTTATCTCTTGGCCGGCTTCTTCAATTATATACATCAGAGCTCTTAGTGCTCTTATCCAGGACCTAGCTAGTATCCCAAATTAATCACATGCAACAATCTACACCTTCCAAAAAATGCCTGGTTTTGAAGAAGGCTATTTCTATGCCACAATGTGACCCTCCGGGCTGGCAACTTTGAAAAATTCTCCTGAAATTTCAAGTTACATTTTTGAGGCAGATGGAAAAAACCGCAGGTACCCTGAAAATAAAGGTGTTAGATACATTCAGAGCTCTCTTTCTTTCACTTTAGCATGCAATTTGCTAAATCCTGTGATGGTCTTCTTGCAATCAGCCTCCTTATTTACAACACCCTGCTTCATTCATTTTCCTTTCCATAATACTCCCAAAGAAATGACTGAACATCTGAGTACTTTCATAAAGAAGACACAAAAAAAGCAATTATTGATCAGGGAGACACCTTTTTATTACATCTTGGGAGTAACTGAATTATATGCTCTGATGTGTTTTAATTTTAATTGTTTGCATTTTAATCGTTTGCCAGTTCACTGCAATGAAAACTGGTCATAAAAAGACAATCCCAGCTCTCCTTGGATGTGACCTTGTTTTGGAACCCCTATAATCATCCAGAATGGAAGACAGAAATTCTGCATGACTTTAAGACATTTAAGAATCCAAAAGAGGTTGTATAGATTATTTTTTTCACTACCTCTGGTGGCAAACAAATGATTAATGGAGAAATTTATGTACCTGAGCTCACACTTTTCCTATGGTGTAAAAGCTACACTAGAGATGCCTTTCCCCTAAAGTACTCCTGGAAAAATTATTTATATTGTTTATTTATTTTGAAAAGCACGATAGCAATTAAAACTCACCAAGTGGCAAACCGTGGTTTTAGCACACATGTCAATTTACTGGACACACTTATGTAAATTGTGAAGGGAATTAAGAAAATGAGATGAGGAGAAAGAACAAAGGACAACTGAAAGGAGAAGAAGGCACAGCAACAAGCTTCCCATTCAGCCTCCTGCAAGATCACATGGGCTCCAGATGTGCCCAGCTTTTCTGCCACATAACTCTCTACCCTCGGGCCCGAGGAGGACCTCTGCTCATGCCACCCACTGAAGACTCCTCAATCTCCTGTTCTGAACCTTCACATTCATGAATGGATCAAAGTCATTCACACACTTCTCTCACCTATAGCTCACCTGACAATATATTCAGCAACCTGTCCTATAACATCTGTCAAGTAGGCAACTACAGTTTTTCCAAGCTTTCTCAAAACAATGGAAAGCCTTCTTCAATTACTTTTTCCTCATTTCTCTCTTGTTATCTTTTCTTCCTCTCATGCCTGTTTTGGAAAAAAACTGTCCAAGCATAACATGGGATTCCCAATAACAATCTATCACTGCATTATGTGACACTGCAGCATATTTGGTAGTGTTTTGTTTGCAATTTTTAATAACTTGCTTGCATTGTTAGCCACAGATGCCAAAGCTCAGCTCTCTGGCAGAGTCCATCATGATGTTTACCACAGTCAACTGCTCAAAAAAGATTTTGAATGCAAATTTACCTCACTCAAGTGAATGAAATAGTAAAACACTCAGCAAAACTTTCCACATATGTTTATTTCTATGGCTCCATTCACATTTCTACCAGTACACCTAGATGCAAAACCAGCTATGTTCTATTTTTCACCTCACCTACTTTACTGCTCACTCCCTTCTGTGCACAAACAAAGCTGCACACTGGCTCTTTACAGCATGCTCAGAACAGCACTGTGCGAAAGAGTTAGTGCCTCTGTTCGGAGTGGTGTGGGAGGAGAGCCCACAAAACCCACTAGCCTACTTTTAGTGACTCACTGTGGAACAGTTCTGAGAATTCAATCAATTTCATCATCACCCTTGGAGGAAGTCTCTTAATAACCCCCAGCAGCTGCTCTGCTGAGGAGCACAAGCTGCACAGGTAATGCAAATTCCTTTACAATCACCACTGTAAACCCATAAGGCACTGACTCCTGATGTACATCATGGCAGAAAAACAGAATAACAAGGGCGGGTGAAGGGTCACAACGAAATGGCAGCAAATGTGTCAGCACTCAACCACCAGCTGCTTCTTCTGCTTCTCAAGAACTGGGCATGAGTGCAAGAGTGGATGAAGAGGAAGTGCTACAGAAAAAAACAGAGCTCCAAAATCCTCTTTCTGAAGAACATGATGAGGTGATGGGGAAGGAGGCGAGACATCCCACAGACTCCCCTAAGAGTCTGGGGACAGACATGCCTGCAACAGAGAGCACTGACTGAGAGTTCCCTTCACAATTTACATATGAAATGGAATAGAACAGAATAAAATACAATTAAATTAAAATATAATGAACTAAACTAAAGAAAATTAAGTATCTTATAATTAAGATACTTAATTATACTTAATTATTGACTACAGACCCAGCTCTATGTGTTGAATTACACTGACCTCAAGAGCAGAAATCATTTATTGATGTAAAATAGTAAATTTGGGTATAACACTGATAATCCCATCAATACACTCAGTCACTGCTGGGAAAGCCCATAATGCTTGAGTTTTCAGACATATTCAAAAGTCAAATCATGTTGAATTTTCAGGGCATGAATAGGAGAAAAGCATGCAAATGTAAACTTTAACCCTGTTATCTTTCCTTTTAGTGGGATCACATAGTACCAGTTTTCCTGATTAAGATAAATCATCGTTACAGAGGGTTGATGTGAATTTCTTCCCATCAACTTCCCATCCATTCCCAGAGTGCCTTATAATTAAGAAACAGATGCAACAGTATTTAGCAATGCTCACCAACTCAAACAAAACAATATAGTTATTTATACTACTGAAAAGTCAGTTCTTCTCTTCAATTGCTGATTAAAATAATTGTCATTTAGGATTACTTATAACAGCAAACATCTCCTCTCTGATAAGTAAGATGCAATGTATTTTTGATTTTATTTAGTTTTATGTAGCTTACTTTCGATTCACAATCAGCCACTCACGGATATAAGTCTGAACACAGTCTTTGACATGTGAGTCCAGTTCAACCCTGTGGAAAAAGCAACATATTTTAGCACCTTAGTCATACTTTCAGGACAAAAAAATTTATCTAAACATGCTAGTCAGATAAAGGCCTCTCTATTAGTCCTCTCTTGTGTATTTATTTTACTGCTAAACTATTGTTTGAGGTTTAAAAAGATCTTGTGTACTGCATGAATTCCCTGACATAGGTTTTTGGTACTGCGGTGATTAATTTACAAACATATATTTAACAGAGGTAACCACTTGCCACTCTATCTATTCATAAATATAAGAGTGATGTTGCTATAAAATGTAGTAAAATTAAATAAATTATACAACATAACCAACCTTGTGATTTTCAAACCTTGATAAGTCTCAAGATATATTTTTTTTAGAGGCCTCAGCTCCTGGACTCTTACAAATACATAGTTTTTATGTATGTGCAATTTTCTCTTTCTCACAGAAACAAAGAAAAATCTAAAAAGGGACCCTAAGCTTTTAATCAGATAGCATAACAAAACTTTAAGTTCTAAGAATACGTTACAATTTAATTTTCTGGTTTTCAGTTTTCTCCTTTAATATTGGCGCTTTGTCAGTGCTTCCTGATAGACTGGATACTATTTGGAACTGCAATTCTATCAGTCAGAGACAATGTCCATGAACTTCATGTCATGATGCTGCAGCATGATTCCCCTACCCCTATTCTTAAATTTTTTTATGACCTGTTCCAAAATAATTTGTAGCATTCTCCAGTCCAAGTGAGTAAAAGAGTAGGTAGGATACATATTCAATACAGAAACAGGTGAAAGGTATGATAATTTTTAGCACTTTCCACGCGGAACTCTTAACAGATTTGCAGCTGTTTACTGAGGCCGGGTAACAGCTGACTGGGTTTGTGTGTGCATGGTGGGACAGAGCCTTGGCTGATGCCAGGCTGCTGAGTGCCCCAGCCTCTAGTGGTTCCTGCCTCTGGTTCAGGTGGGAGGTGTGTTTGTTGGCAGGCAGCACGTTAACCCAGTTTGGTCGGTGGTACCTGTTTCCTGCTCTTGGTGCACAGAGACATCAAAGACTGCATTGCCTGAAGGCCAATCCTTGGTGCATGCCCCTCCTGGGTTCTCATCTTCCCTAATACATCCTGGCACACTTGGCCAGGATTTTCCATGAAAACACTAATATAAATGATAGCAATGTAAATGGCTAAATGGCAAGCTGCTGCTTAAAAAAAATCTGCAGAAAGCATTTTGTTGGTATTGACTATTTGAACTTTGCCAAAGACTCCTTAAAAAACCCTTCATATCTTAGTGGTGCAAATTAGGCTTAAAACTGATTATACAGCATAAGCCTACATGGTCTCCTACTGGAAAAACAAATAGATAACTGCTGTTTTAAACATCAGGCATGGTGGGAAGTAACCTTGGAAATAGGGAAGAAATGGTCATATTTTAGATGTAATTTCAAAAGTTGAATAATTATTTCAATATTTCTGTCCATCATTTAAATAAATGGGAACTTCATACAAAAAACCCCATTCACTGTCTCCCACATCCATTCTCTCTCTCAAATCAACAGGAAAACAAGAATTCATTGTAAAGACTGGAACTTTTTCTATGAGTAACTTCAAGTGAAAAATCACCTTTTGTGCAAATATTAGAAAATCCCTTAGAAGCTGTGTGATTCAAAGAGTTCTCAGGTGACATAGCATGGAATCTCATCTCTACTCCCTTTGTTGTCCTGAACTTCTTGAGAGAAGCACTGGGCCAAGAAGAAAATTGCAGACTGAAACCTTGCTTAGAGAGAGGGCTTCTCAGCTAATCTACAGCTGGCAAAAATCACACAAACTGTGTTTCCCGCTTAGCCTCATTGCATTTGGTATGTTGGGCAGAAAACACTGGACAAATATTGCTGTTATATGGGGCTCTAGTTTGAACAGCTGGCTGGTAAAAATTAGAGCAGTCTGTAGCAACTTTTGCAGGAACAGAGGGGGATACTCTGTGGGCCAGGACACCATAAACTAAGCCTCTTCATCACTGAGGTTCAGCACAGCACAGAGCACAGCAGCCTGTGCTGTTCATTTCTTGAATACACAGGAAGGAACCAGGCCCCCCCCCCCCCCCCCNCATAGTTGGCCATCTCTGCAGGTGTACCAGTTTGGGGCTAACTGGTGCTGACTTCACATTTGTCTGACTGTTACTGCTTGCAAAACTCAACAGGCCTTTGGAGTTCTACTTAAAGGTACCATTGACAGTGAAACAGTCTCTGCAGAGTATTTTGTATACAATGCATAGCCTTTCTAATACCGCATCAGATATCCATCTCCAATGGATTTTCTCATTCTGAAAAATTCTTTTGCTCATAGAGTGCCTGTTTTTCAAACAAGCTTCAATATTTGCAGGACCATTGAGCACCAGTGTAAACACATGCTACCTGTTTAATTTAAGCTGTTGAAAAAGTGTAATTATTTCATCAATGTCAGCCTAAAACCACAAGTGACTTCTACACTATAAATTAACATTCACCCCCTCCCCAAACCTTGTGAAGTATTAACTGTTTCCTCCCATTTAAGCAAGACAGGTACTGAGAAAGAGATTCTTAGTGATCTGATCAATGCCATGTAACATATAGCTGGCAAAAAACCTGAAAAAACCCCACAAACCTCAATACTGTGCTTGTTACATGATCAGAATCAACTTTCATCTCTGGCATCGCAGCTGCAAGAATGATTTTTCATACCATCCTCCTGCCCTTCTTTAGTCTTCTTCCTGGTCTATGCCTACCTCACTACTGCGCTACCAACAAGCTTAGGAAATTGTGTATATGCTTGCATAATTTTAAGTGTGCAAACAAGCCTAACAGAGTCAGTGGCAAAGTTCAAACATTTGAAGTTCAGGAACTGTGTAATGGCTGGATGGGTGGCAGAGGGAGGTGTTTGGATCAACATCTTCAAAACTATTTTTAAACCTGCAGCATTTCAGAGAGACAGAAACTCTCCTTACCCATCCTCTGGGATAGAGGGTTGCAAAGTCCTGCACTCTTTGGGTGTAAAGACAACATCCAGATCATCTTCAGGAAAGTCTCCAAGTTCTTGTGCTAGATCTAAGTCCAAGTTGTTCAGATGCGCCATCAGGAAGCCTTCAAAATCTACTGGGTCTACTGCATCATAGAAGGAAGGCTAATGAGAAATAAAGAGGCATTTAATTTAGCAATAGAAGGTTCTTCTTGATAGTGTAATTTAGGCTTATTTGTTTAACTACTGTAATTATCCCATTATTTATTACACAACAGAAACAAACTTCTAAACTTCTAACCTAGAAACAAGAAAGGATATAAGGGAGGTGACCAAAATGGTAGCGACAGGCAGTGCCGATGGACAGAAGACAGCAGACAAAACACACTGGGAATAACAAGGCCAAATCTCGGAAGTTACTCCAAGTGACGGAGCTAAGGACCAACTATAAGCACTGTGGCTGCTGCCATCATGAAGATGCACTCATTTGAGGTGCTGTGCCTGAAAGACACTATTAGAAATGCTCTGTGCTTTTGACTGCAAACAAAGTTGAGGCCAATATATACTCAAAATCAGAAAAAAATAACTATTTTTCATCTCTGAATGTTACTGGTTTGTATATTGTTGGAGTTCTTAATTTATTGGTTTTGTCAAGGGTTTGTACAGTGCTTTTGCAAAAGATTACATGGGACTACTAAAGTTATTACTGCAAACCTTAGATATTCCCCATTTCTACAGCACATGGCATTGTACCTTGACAGACAGCAGTTGTATCTTGTTACATTTAATTAGCCATTCTTAAACAGAAGGTCCAGTCAGAACAAAGTTAAACAAGTACAAGCTCTACGACTCATGCATGCTATTAAACTGTCTGCTTTTTATCTGTTTAGTGTCAAAAACAGAGGCAGAAACTCTTGTTTGATTTGGTAGCTAGAGATGTTCTACATACAAATAAATGTGACTTCATATATTAAAAGCATATGTTATTCTATGTATAACTGAAACTGAAAATTATTTTACTTGCTATGTAGCAAAAAAAACCCCAACAACAAAAACCCTGTATATCTTTAGGAAATATAATATTTGTCCAGTTGAGTACAGAGACTAGAATCTCTTATCATTGATTTTCTTGCCAAGTAAAAAGTAAATCTAAAAACTACACCTTTAGAAAATCTATAGTTTATTTTCTGTGAGTTCCAGAAAGGCTGATGACACCTCATTACAGTAAGAGTGAAGAAAATTAGTTGCAGCATTTGAATAATAGCACAGGAGTAACTTATTTACTGGAAGGAAGAATTCTAGCAAAAACCAGCTATCAAATCTTCCTTGTCTGTAAAGAGTGAGGATTGCATTTTACTGATTAGCCCAGATACCTTTCACAAGGCTGTCTTCTGAAGCTGCCAGCAAAAAGTACCTCTGTGTTGCTGTTGATGTGTTGTGGGGAAAAGAAGGCAACCAATGTCTCTGGCATCAACACGCCTTTATATTCAATATTATTCTGCCTATTGTTTCATCCAATGTGTTCTTAAGCTTATCCTTATACACCGGTGTTCCGCACAGAAAAAAATCTGTGGGTCAAAATCAGCAAGTCTTCCCTCATTAATACTGAGTCTTGCTCATGCAAGGCTTTCAAGGAAGTCAACAGGGATTTCACCAGAGCATGAAGTGACACCAGCACATACCGCTGTTATATCCACAACATCAGGAATTTTAGCTCAACAGGACAATGAGAAATTTCTCAATTTATGAAACATGCATAGAGGCTCAACAATGGCAAAGCTCCAGTAACTCTGAACTAAAATGGCTCCACTTAATATGCGATATCAGCCACAGTAAATAAGAAGATGTGTTAAAAACTATTAATGGTAAATACAAAGCTTTGGAACCTTTTTAGCGTTCTGGAAATATAGGTGAGGAAGTTTTTCAGATAACAAAAATCCAGAAACATCTTGCAGTAAGTGAAACATATTTAGAAGAAATGTGCTGGAAACATCTAGAAGAAGCAAACCGATTTAAACTTCTGAAAAAACTCCAGATATGGTAAATACACCTGCAAATATTGTAGTAGAGACCTTTGAACACAACTAAGTACCACCCCTTACTCCAGGTTCCCTTTTTATAGCGAAACTATATTGGTCTCTGCATAAATACAGTCTCTGAGCTCACTCCTCTGCCTGTACATTTAAGGCATAGACTGAATTATCAAAAATGTCTTTGGGAAAAATCTTTCTCTTTCTTTGCTCTTTTTAGCCAAAGGGGAAACCTAACATTACCATCAAGTCCATCAAATTATGAGGCAGCCAGCCAAAGAAATATACTCTGCTGGTTATTAGTTTAAGCACTATGGCTGGTTTGCACATAGTGTAGTGCTGAACATGCCAAATCAATAGTTATGAGTAAACAGTAAACCTTATTTGCTATTGGTTTTTTATTAATTATCAGCATAATATCCTTGAAGCTCACTTACTGTACTGTCAGTGGGTAAAACATTGCATTTTAGTATATCGATATGTAAATAGGTCTATATAGAGATTTTAGATCTAAATATATTAAAAATATATAATAATATATAATAAATATAAATATATATAACGTATATTTAGATCTACTAAAGAAAGCAATTCATAGAAGATTAAAGTAAAATGCAGCTTAAAGTATACAAAGGTGTACTACATCTTTTCAGTTGCTGAAGATGTAATGTTTTGCACGCAAAATAGTTTTGCTTAATACAATCTAATTTTTGATTAAGCATTGTACTTCCTTTCAGAAGTCACACTTTTCCATTCTGGTAAGTCAAATCCATTGTGTTTCATTGTGTTCTCTTTTTCTAATTCAAATGTTAACAATAACCTTTAATCACTAGAAATACGCGCTTTTGACTATTGTAAATTAGACACAAATATAAAAGAGATAGTGTAAAACATAAATGCGGGTGGAGAGAAGTGATCTCCCTAACAACTGGAGCAACTTTTCAAAGGAAACAGAGAAAATGGTTTAAGTAAGAAGCCAGCACTCCTTTTCACACATCATAAAAATGTGCAAAACAATTTTCTACAGAAAATGCCAGAGATCATTACTGCAAACATACCTTTTTAAGGATGATGAATTAGAGGCATGTAGATTGTGACAGCACACAAAACGCCAGCCCACAAAACGCTGTAATACTTGGTAAATGAAATTCTACCAAGTTTTTGGTAGAACAAGCGGTTGTCTGCGTGCAGAAGGGACCTGGCCTCGTCAGGCTGAGTAACCTCAAGGAAGAAGTTAAGACCGCAGGCGCTTCAGATTAAGGAAGTGAGTACTGGCGGGAGGCCCTGACACAGGGAGCAACTGCTTGCATCTTGGTGTTCTGTGCTTTTCACAATCACTGGTGCACAAAGACTCTTCCTGCTTCTACTTATTAGGTCACACAGAAATAAATAAAAATTAAAAGGGTAGGGACAGGGAGAGTGCCAAAATCGTACTCAGTTTAATGTATGGCATAGTATGTGTGTAGAATATTTATCCTCCTGGAAGGTAATAAAAAGGTCTGGCATTTTTTCCCTTTGTCATAAGGGCAGTGTCATATGATCTGACTTCTTTAGAGGGTGATTACATGTGGAAGGCTGAAGATGATTCGGGGACACATCACAGTTGACTCAATTATATCTATGCCAATCGGGACATACAGCATTTCTCATTTAACATGCATGTTCTACAGCACTGAAAAACAGCATGTTGTCCCTGATGCTAACTCTGGAAACTGTGTATTAAGTTGAGCTTGTTGAGCCTCTACGTTTCTTTTTTTTCTTTATTCATTGATCTGTGCTGGTTTTGGCACAGATACAGTTGATTTTTCTTCATAGTAAAGATTATGGAGCTATGTTTTGGATTTGTGCTGGAAACAGTGTTGATAATAAAACAATGTTTTCATTATTGCTGAGCAGTGCTTGCAAAGAGCCAAGGCCTTTTCTGTTCCTCACACTGCCTCACCAGTGAGGAGACTGGGGTTGCACAAGAAGCTGGGAGAGGACACAGCCAGGATAGGTAACCCCAGCTGACCACAGGATATTTCAGACCATATGGTGTCATGCTCAGTGTATAAAACTGGGGGAAGAAGGAGGACCACCACACAAAGCATTTACTTGAAGAAGTTGAATGTTTCCCTCAGGGAAAGAATGTGATAGACTCCAACACTTACTAATTAACTTTGATTCATAATAATATGCAGAGGGACTGTCTATTCCAGGCTCCAAGGAACATTCTCATGTTTCTCAAAGGCATTATATATACTCAGCTCACCACAGAGTATTTTTTAACAGTTTCAGGTAGAAGCCAGTGAAAAGCAAGACAACTTAAGAAGATCATTTAATTTACCCTAAAACCATTAAGCAATGTACATGCCAAACCTGTGTAAAGAAGATATACCCAGAACTTACCAGATGAAATGTAGAAAAGCCAGGGGTACTTAAGCTTCGTTGACAGGATTGTGCAAAGCCTGGTTGGAGAGTAAATTGCTTTCTTATTTCTGCAGAGGAGTGCCTTTAATTAAGCAGAGAAAAATCCTTATAATTACAGTTATCCCTGTACAAATTCCAAATGCCAGAGTTTAGCCAATTTAGTCTCCTGTTCCAGTGTTTAGAAATATATTTTGATAATGGTCTAGACTCCTCTTGGTTTGTAGTTGATGCAAATCTCATAAAACGTTTACAGTTCTATATAACTAAGATTCTGTCACTCTTCCAACAGATTTTCATCATTATATTGCAGCCCTCACAACTGGGAAAGGCTATGTGAGAAAGCATAACCTTGGCCTTAAGTGAAATGTGACTGCAACCTTCATAGCAACACTTGCAGATTCACTTCTGCAAAGGAAAAAAACACAATAATAAAGCAGAGAAAGAAAAATTAACATCACATAAGAAAATATTTTAATTGAGCAAGGGATAAAAACAAGACAGGACCACTCACTCAACAGTGTAAGCCCAGACTTACACTACTAATGCAGTTTGCTATGAAAATCCCAAGACAAACCAAAGGAGTTTAAAAATCTGCCTATATTGTATCAATTGAACATTTGAGGAAAAAATTTCTTAAGTGCTAATTAACTGATTGCTATGGGAGCAGAAAGAGCCCAGTACTGAATTCTTTAGAAATCCCAGGGTGATAATAATGTACCCAGTCTGAAAATACAGCAATCAGAGTAGCTTGGTCCTTTTTCATGGAAACAAATCAACTAATGTTTAATATGATTTAGAATAATCAGCCATGAAATGGTAACAAAACATCTATACTATATTTCACCATAAGGGTTCAGGACCAGACTTTTAAAACAAGATGCTCTTAAGCAGATTCCAAATAAAAATAATAGCCTGCAGCCCACCCGGGCAGTCAAATGGGAAACTGGAAAATACAGAGGTAAGAAAACACTCCCTTCCATATGAGACTCTTTCAACTCCAGCAAGCATTAATAGGCATCTTAGAATTACCAGATGCCACAGGACAGTTTTCCCTGTTTGGTCTACACCTTTCCTCCCCTGTGGCCTCTTGAGTCCTATGACTACTGTACCTATTTTGTGACACTTACTACTGCTTAATGAGCGTGACAAAAACCTAAATTCCACTTAATACATTTTTGCTCCTGTTAAGCAACAGGCACCTGACAGAAGACATTGAAAGTATTAGAGGGATTAGGCCTGATTTAGAAAATAAAAAGTTGCATAAATGAGAGCAGTTGCTTTTAGGTCAAAAGGCCATGCCAGCTGTGAGTGTGACGTTGCTTCAGTCTGATGGCAGCAGCAATCACAGACAGAACAAAGCCAGAATTATAGAGAAAGTAAAGAGATCCATTTGGAAAAGGATTTCCTACTCATCAGTGGTATTCCAAAAATCAAAAATGAGATCTTTTAAAGGTTATTCAATGATTACATAAGCAAGAAGCCATGTAGGGAGAGTGACGAAGTCTGTGCATTCCTTAGGTTATCTTTGACCTATTTAAAAAAGAAAGGCTGCTTGTATATCAGGGTTATTGTTACTCATTTTCCCACTGCAAATAATCTCTGATAATGAATGCATGTACAAAACTCAAATTATTCAAAATTATTATTTTACTGCAAGCTAAGTCCATTTCTACCCTGTGCAGAAGTATCTGTTACTGATGGAAATAGCAGACATAGAAGCAGATGTAAAAACTGTGTTGCAGTCTATTGCAGAAGTTGCTGCTGTAAACAATGATACAAGACATCTTTAAATTACATCCAATATGGGGTCATCAGATGCTTCAAAGAGGAAATTGTATGAATTTTCAGTATGAAAGAGGAAGCACACATATGGATGAAGGGCCAAATTTGTTCTAGTAAAAGCCTGGGCAAACTCAGCTAATTGAGAGCAATTAGCTGAGCACTGACATCAGTTCCAGTGTCTCACTGATAGACAGAACCTGCAAACTAAACCAGTTCAATGGATGACAAACCGTGTAATCAGTAATGGTGACTTTCAGACAAGAATAGTTCAGTTGACTGACTTGACAGTTTTGCTATGACTGAAGGAAGAAAGTACTGTAAGAATAACAGAAGACAGCAAAATTTGTTTGAACCAACTCAGAAATTATTGCCAGGATTAGCTAAAGGAAAGTCCCAACTGCTAAAAGACACTAAACCAAAAGCACAAGTTAAGCACACCAACATGGAGGAAAGGTGGGTGTAACAGTTAGACATCAGCATGGAAACATTTGAAAACTTGAGAACTAAGGTGGAAACAGAGGTCCTTCTAGACGGCTCTTTGATAATGCCAGAATAGCTGTTGTCTGCGACATGCCTTTTTTCTATTCAAACAGCTGCCTTGGGCACTGTTGGTGTACCTTTAGGAAAATGGTAGTTCATTTAATGCATGTCATGTCTTAGCTTTCATGGAGGCTGCAGTCCATCCATGCCTGGCTATACTTTTACCCTCCCTGTCTGTACAACAGGCCTGTCTAATTCTGAGGAGAGCTTTACAGTCATCCTTGGCTGCAACAATGGTCTATCTATATGCTAAAAAACAAGGAAAGAAGGCAAGCGGTTAAGGATAAATGCAAAGCAGTCACTGAAAAATCTGAGAAAAAATTCTGTGGTTTCCATTCAGTTGAAGCAAGGGGACCATGAAATTGCACTTAACATAAAAATGTACATCACCTTAGACATGCCTGTTTATTAACAGTCTGATGATGAAGTGTATGGTGGGCAACTAGAAAATGTGGACTGCAATAATTCTGGTCCAAAAAGTTTCACAATTATTGGTATATTATTGGCAATTATTAGGAGATGATGAACAGCCAATATGGATTTATCTAACAGCAGTCATGTAAAACAAATCTAATGCTTTTCTGTGATAGTTTAATCAGTTCAGCGAGGTTCTTGATACTGCCCCTTATGTCATTCCTATAAGCAGAGAGAGTGGCTAGATGGAATCATCACAGCTGGTTCCAAAAGAGCTCACAGCTGGTTAATAAAATATATTCAAGACACAGTCATCAGTAGTTCAAAAGAAGATTGCAAGGAAATTTTACTATGAGAAGCAATTTTTCCTCAATCTAATTCCAATCCATACTTTATTTTACAACACAGATGATGATATAGGTAACATAGGACTACAATCTGGGAATTACATCAACCTAGGAGGAATTGTGAGTATTTCAGAAACAGTCTGAAATCAGCAAAGCTAGATTAAATAAAAATGAATGTAAACCTCTAAACTTGGGAAGAAAAAAACCAACTGCAGAAATACAAAAAGTGAAATTAACTGTTGAAAGAAACAGCCATGTCATAGAAGAGACACTGAGAGAGTATACGGAGACACTTAACCAAAAGTACCACAAGTGACGAGAAATTGACGCTATTTCTGTTAATATAAGCCAATGAGACATACTTGGGCTGATGTACACACTTATAACAACACAGAGTAAGAGGCAATCAAATTTAAAAGGCTTCAAAAGATAGCAGTCAGAAGGGTAAACATTTTGGGAAGGATGACCCAGGAGGAAAGACTGAAAAAACCAGATGTGTCACAAAAAGGAAGACAGCAGTTGTCCTTGACTGTGTAAAAGATAGCAATATGTAAAGAAAATGGTGAACAGTTCATGTCCCTAGAGGGAAGAAGAAGAAGAAGTAATGTGCTTAAATTAAAGCAAGAAAGCTCTAGTAAGGTATTAGGAAAAAAGTTCCCATTGCAACAGCAGCAGGACACTAAAAGTGTCCTGAGGAAACTGGCTGGTGTTGTGGCCAAGCCATTCTCCATTATATTTGAAAAGTCATGGGGGTCAGGTAAAATCCTGGTTGACTGAAAAAAGGAAAACATTGCTCTCATTTTTAAAAAGGGTAGAAAAAAGGAACACAGAGGCAACTGCAGACTAGTGAACCTCACCTCTGTGCCTGGGAAGATCATGGGGCAGATCCTCATGGAAGCGGTGTTAAAACACATGCAAGGCAAGGAGGTGATCCAAGGCAGCCAGCACAGGTTTACTAAGAATAAGTTGTGCCTGACCAGCCTGGTGGCCTTGTATGATGGAGGACTACAATGGTCAACAACAAAAGTCTTACTGATGTCATACACCTAGGTTTCTGTGACACTGTGCACGTGACAGCTTATCTCCATATTGGAGAGGCATGGCTATGATGGATAGAATATTCAGTGAATAAGGAATTTGCTGCATTGACACAGCCAGAGAGTTGCAGTCAATGGCTCTTGGGGACCCTCCAGGTGGAGGCTGTTCCTCAGGGCTCTGTCTGGGGACTGGTGCTTTTCCATGTCTTCATCAATAACATCAACACTGACATCGAGTGCACCCTCGGCAGGTTTGCAGATGACACAAAGCTGAGCAGTGCAGTTGACACAACAGAAGGAAGGGGTGCCACTCAGAGGGACCTGGACAAACCTGAGAAATGAGCCCATGGGAATCTTATGAAGTTCAACAAGTCCAAGCACTAAGTGCTCCCCCAGGGTCAGGGCAGTCCCAGATACGAGCACAGACTGGGAGAAGAACTCACTGGAAGCAGCCCTGTGGAGAAGGACTGGGGAGTTCTGGGTGAAAAGCTGGTCATGACCCAGCAGTGTGTGCTCACAGCATATAAAGTTAATTGCATCCTGGGCTGCATCCAAAGAACTGTGGCCAGTAGGTTGAGGGAGGGGGATTTTGCCTCCCTACTCTTTCCTTCTGTGACCTGCCTGGGGTACTGAGTCTGGGTGTGGGGTCCTCAGCACAAGAAAAACATGGACCTATTGTATCAGGTCCAAAAGAGAGTCATGAAGATGATCAGAGGACTGCAGTACCTCTCCTACAAAGACAGGCTGAGACAGGTTGGGGTTGTTCAGCCTGGAGAATTCTCTGGGGAGACCTCATCACAGCCTTTTACTACCTAGATGGAACATGTCAAAAAGAGGGAGTGCAACTTTTTCTACAGGCAATTAGTAGGACAAAGGACAACAGCTGTAAGCTGATAGAGGAGAGATTTAGATTAGATGTTATGAAGAAATTCTTTACACAGAAGGTGGTGAGGTACTGAAACAGGCTGCCCAGAGAAGGTGTGGATGCCCCAACCTTGAAAGCCCCAACCTGTCCTGTTCAAGGACACCCTGGATGGAGCTTTGAGCAACCTGGCCTAGTGAAAGGTGTCCCTGCCCATGAAGGGGAAGGTTGGATCTAGATGACCTTTAAGGTACTTTCTGACCCAAACCATTCTGTGATTCTAAGCAGCTATCTGGTGATTGCATAGTGACAAGAGCCCATTGGCAATGTCCCTGAACTACCTGGAGAACAGCATCTGGGCAAAGATCATCAATGGGACTCAGCAGTGTTAACAGCTCTACTGATCACTTATATTGATAGCCGCTCCTTTTCACTAGCTGAAAATAAAAAGGTGTAGATTTGGTGAAGACTTTTCCACAAAGGTCACTGCTGAATTCACAGTTTGTCAACATTCACATGGCATGTAGAAAGATACTGTAAACCTGTAGAAAGATGGCAGATGAGAGAAAACTAAGGATTTTCTGGATTTTAGGTCCTTGGCTGAACCACAGTGCTGGAGCAAAATAACATAAATTGGAACTTGTTCCACTCTGTGATGTCTCGGCCCCTGAATGATGATGACATACTTCTCTGGTGCAATTCTTGAAAAAGCTGGAACTCACCAGACTTCCTGATCCACCCAGACAGGACTGGAGGGTAGCCAAATAAAAACAACCAAACAAAATAAAACCCAAACCCAAAACTGGTGCTGCTCAGTCTCAATTTCACCAGGGTCTGTCCCAGACAGGTAGACATAAACCTCCAGCAATTGCTAGCAAACAGCTGAGACATAGTCTTAGTATTTCACAAATACTTTCCAATGCAAAGCAGACAGTTTGCATAATATATTAAACCAGCAGTGCAACCAAAGTAACAGACTACACCTGGAGGTTCTTAAAATTAAATTCATCTTGTAGGTCAAATTCTGGAATGTTTCTCAGGGCAGAGCTCATTGAAGGATCAGGAGCTTGGAGATTTGGGTTATTAGTTGGGTCAAGATGAGGTATCAGGAAAGGAAGATAAAACAGCCATTTATTTTCTCCCTCTAACATATGTTAGATCTCTGGCTGAACACTGCTGGTTCTATAATTAAAATTATATGAATCCTTATAACACATAAAGCAGATTCTGCAGTTTCATTGTAAATTCTGCTCAGTGAAATAGGTCTTTGAAATATATAATTGAAAAGCAGGCACAATGGGTATTTTGTTAGTATGTATATCATATGAAAATTTAAACAGAGAACAACAATTTAAAAAATGAAACAGAAAGAGAACAGCTTTAAAGATCACTTATTAACTGAAAATCAGAAACTTCATAAGAAAAAACCTAATTTTAAAAGTGTGCTTCACATGCCTACTGGATGAAGTTCTCCAAAGCTACTTACTATTAGAGGGGAGGTAGAAAGAGTAATCCTTAACAACCTTACAATCCCCTCCGGCAGATTGAAGTTGTCTTCTGCAAGAGCTGCATACACAATTAGACAGCAAGGAAAGATGAAAATAAGTAAATAAATAAAAAGAGAGTACAAGAACTATCCCCAAAGACAGAAACATTCACACTTTAAGGTACACAGATGGCAGAATCATAAAAAAAAATAGTAAAAAATTTTACTTAACAGGTAAAATATGCAGTCTTGGTTACCCTGAGGAGTAATCCCTTTCATCTGACATGGACAAAGAAAATTCACAAATTGTTCTTTTCTGAGCCTAAGATGAAACTTCTCTAGTTACAACTGAAAACAAGCAACTAAAAAGCTCTAGAAGGGAAAAATGTAAGAATTACCTACCACTCTCCTTCACTCCCACACACAAGCACACACAAAGTTTTGGGCAATGATCCAGATCTTTAACTAGCAAATATGAGAATCTCGCTTAGATCTCCTGTTCTTATTGCCAGTGGAACTGCCTGTTTTTCCTCTAAGTTTCTAATTAGTCCTTAAGGCACCAGAGCTCCACTTTGTTAGTCACTGTTTAGAGCAGTGGTCGATGTGAACTGCTGCTGCTTCCTTGTTGGCTCAGGTAGGCTGTACACCCTCTGGCACACGCCTACTTTGGGGTCTACCACATAAAGACTCTGTATCAGCTAAAGCAATAAAGATCCTATAAAACAGTGTTGAAAATTAACAACAATTTTCTTGCAAGGGATGGTGTGGGAACAAATAAAAAAATTTAGAAGAGGAAATAGTTGACTTCATTATGCTGTCAGCTTGTTACAAAGTAAAATGGGAAAGCTCAATTTTTACTTTTTTCCCAGGTCACGTATGATATTCATTCAGTGAAGATTTTTCTCTGCTTTTCTGTTTTGCTGTTTCTCCTTTGGGAAGAGACATGAGCACTGATAAAAATTAATTTTCTAATCCTGGCCATGCAAAGAAACCAAAAACTTTTGATTTGGTCCTGATGAACAATGCTTCGATGCAGTTTTTAATCACTGTACAGATAATATGGAATAACTATGATATAACATTCAAGAAGACAATGTGTATGCATTGTTGACTAGTTGGCTCTTGCAATGAAAGTGGTTTTAGGTGGGAGGTTTTATATGATAGTTTAGTGGTACCTCCTGGAATGCAGAGAGTATAAATCAATTTCATCTGTCATCCTATTATAGACTTAGACTGGTCTAAGTAATATATGATAGTTTATATATGCAATAGAAAATTTGTAATTAATATCTCATTTGATGCTAATTAATTATGCTAACAGAAGACAAATATATGTGTAAACATCAGAATTATTTTATTGTCCCCATTGCCTTAAAAAATACCAGCACACAGCAATATATACACAAAGCTTTCATTCTGAATGGATTAACCTCAATATATCTGAGGACAATTTTCTGTGTTTGGATCAGAACACTCTCTGCTTGAATTACTAAAGCTCACATTGGTGCCTAAGTATTTTCTTTCAACTGAGATGTCTGAAGAAATGCTTTTTAACAAATGTGCCCCTAAAGTCTCCAGGAGACCATACAGGTCTATATTCCATCCATTGCAAAACTTTATAGTTAGGGCATAGCATTTTTTTTTTTTTTGGTGCTAAACTGTTTAAAAGTTTTCCAAAAGCTTACATTCTCTACAATAACAATGATAATGGCAATTTCAAAACCATTAATGATTGAATGTGCCATCCTCCCTTTATACTGTGATTTGAAAGTATAGAATAATGTTAGTTTATTCTTTAAGATTCTTGTTTTGTCTGCACTGCTCCACCAATTCACAACAGAGTGATTATGAAATAAGTGCAAGGACTTATATCCCAGCTCATGTGTATTATCTGAGCATCCAAAACACTTCACTAAGAAAATGCTACTGTAATACTGATAATTTTGTAAAACCTGTAACAAGTTTAATAGTTCTTGTGCTTTCAGTTTTTTACTATAAAACAATTATTGATACTAAGTGGAAAAAGTCAGACATTAGTAACAATAATAAATAATATTAAAATAAAGACCATGTACATTTTATTCAAGGAAAAGTTTTCTTTTTGCTTGTATAGGTTTGTTTTTTATTTTTTTTATCAGGGTCAAAGTTGGTATTTTTATCAACCAGCAAAAAATGTGGCTCTCAACTTCAAATAAATTTATAATATATTCACAAAAGGGTCTTTAATACTGAGTGCATGAAAAGCCTGAGGAGGAGATAAGGCAAATGGGACAGAACTGGAAAAATAGTATGTGTTAATATATTGGCTCCTCATTTCCTAAGAACGCAGATTTGTGGAGCTTCAGTGTGACTTTTCTGCTATGAGAAAACATGAGAAAATTTTTTTTCCAGTCACTTCTTATCACAACATTTTTTTCTTTAGAGCTAAGTTGAACTAGAAAAAGTAGGATCATTTACTAGGACAATATGCCTGGAAAAAAACTGGCCCAATTTCAAGTACATGAAGCGGTCCTGCTATTTCTAGAACAGGGAATTTTGATTCAACTTCAGCAGGAGCCAAAGCAGTATCTAAAATACATTTGAAAGCTGGATCTTTCGCTCACATTCTTAAAAATAAGAATGTTCACAGAATTTGGCATATACTAAAAACTATTGCTAAAAATAATATATTTTTGTATCTGCTGGTTGTCTTTACATGTACAAATTTCATTATTACACACTCTCACAAACATATATGGATTATGCAAGATATTTTATATCGTAAGTTACAAACTGAAATATCTGAAAAATTTCAAGCTTGGAGAAATGTTACATTTTACTCAGTGTTCTAAACATGAAGTCTTGATACTATTATCTTTGGAAGGCTCAGATCATGTGACAACTGAAATAATATATGCTCTTCTCTAACCCAGTTTACTTGACTTTAGGGAAAAATACTGAGTCAGGTGTGCTGACTCTCTTATAAAAGATCTCCATTACTACCAAAGCTCAGAAAACTGTGATTCATCATGTGCAATTATAATTCTAAAAAACTCATGAGCAAAGGTATTAGGGACTTTTTGTATGAACTTGGCCCAAGAGCTGTTTAGGCCTGGGCCAATTTTCTGTGACTGATACTGATCATAAAAGACTGCCATCTTTTATGATGGCAAGCATTTAGTGTAATTGTGTTATCAGATAAGCGCATTCACAGACTACCCGCTACAGACAACAGTAAAGTCTGGTACGGGTTTCTCAAATCAAATTAAAAAAAAAAGTCAAGTCGGAATAGAAAAAAAGGACAACTATACAGACTTGTGCTCATGAATTGTAATTTTTAATGACCATAAAACCTGAAAATGGTAGAAGGTATAAAATAAAACATTAAATATTTCTTTCTTGCTGGTTTTCACTTCATATTTGAAAATGAAAACTGTTTGGAACAATGAATAAGAAATATTCTTATACAGGACCTGGTGGACATAAAAATGTCTCTTATTTGCATCTATATTTTCCTTTGGTAATCTTAGGCTTGCCTTGACTATATAAAAAAAAAAACCTCATCATAAATTGCAGCCTAGGTTTCACCATGCACATAGATGTCTGAAGTCTGGAGGGACACAAGATCTTAAAAAATTATTTGAAAACGCTTTCCTGAGCTTTTCTGCTCAGAGCTTAAAGTCTATTTCAAGCCCAGCAGCCATCTTCCAGAGAAAAAGCAAAAATCCTATTACTCTTATCATGTAACAGGGATTGTTCCACCTGAGTTCAGCAATTGCACAGATATGTAAGGGCTGTATAATACTAGTCTTAAACAACTGTAATAGAAGATAGATGGTTATATTTTAAACCCTATTTGAGTATGCAGTCTGCAGTTAGAGAGCTTCCTAGCTGTCAATAACATCTGTCTCAACTGTAACAAGAGTATTCTGCTCGCATGACCAACTGTTCTCTAAAGACATGGTTTCTACAGCTGCCTACCAGCTGATAAAGTGTACACTTGTATTATGGGGCCTATCTTTCCTGCACTTGTAATTTTTCACAGAGATATGGTTGGGTGGCAACCTCCTACTTAAGTGGCTACTATCACGTTGATTGTATGGCGGGCAGACCACTCCAGAAAGGGTAATCAATAAAAACCAAAAGTAAGTCACTGTGAATAACCAAAGGCACCAGTACCCTCTGAAAAGTAGTTAAAATGGCATTTTATTGCTATTTCTTCTCTACTTCCTAAAAGTTAAAAATATTTTAGGCACAAAATGTTGCAATTTTTGCAGAGTATTCTAGAGGAAAGGGCTTTTAGTCTTTGTGATGGACATTATGATGCCAAATGCAGTAAAAGCATCATACTGAATAATCTTATCTTTGAAAAATGAGGAGATACTTACAGGAATCTCTAACAAAAATATCAACTAATACCCTATGGCACAATCTAGACAGATGATGTTGCTTTCTTCTTCAGCTTATTCCTGTAACTGATCAACAACCCACTTCCACTACAGGAGGAAGCAATATTCACACAGATCCCTGTCAGAAACAGAAACATCTTAAGGGCATACACACAGCTTTGGACAGACAAACATGACTATGCACATTGTTCGCTTTCCTTTTTATTATTTTTGCGCTTGAATAAAACATGATGGCTTGCAATCCAAGCCTAGTCCATAATGAAAGCTGTAGCAGTGTTTCTCCTTTCGTGCAGTTGTCTGTATTTGGCCTTCAGATACATTCTAGCTCGTACGGTCTACAGCACAGCTTACTCCCAGGTACCATTCAACAGGCTGAGTATATGAAGACAGGCTTTGATATAGCTGATCCTAAATGCAATAATTACCAATGCCAGAATGTGAGATGCAAATCAGCTGATACTGGTTTGAATTATACACAGTGACCAGCCAAAGCATATACTGCATAAGTTTGCTCAAATGTGGTTGTAAAACTTTTTAGAAGTACTGCACTGAGATAGATTTAATCTAAATTTGACTGCTCACTGGAAACACCCTAGCAAAGGCAAATGAATTATCTTTACGGTAGACAAAAAGGAACTTCACAGGCATTAGGAAGTTACCTCTATTAACTTTAGAGCTATTTACAATAGATTGGATCCATCCCTATACTTTAAAGACTGAGACAGCTGGGACTGTTCAGCCTGGAGAAGGGAAGGCTTGGGCGGATCTTATCAATTTATACAAATATCTAAAGGGATAGAGTAAAGAAGATAGAGCCAGGCTTTTCTCAGTGGCACCCAGCGACAGCACTAGAGGCAATGGGCGTGCCCTGAAACTTGGGAGATTCCACGTCAAACATTTTTTTCCCATGAGGATGACTGAGCCCTGACACAGATTGCCCAAAGAAATTGTGGAGTCTGCCTCCTTGGAGGCCTTCAAAATCCAACTGGATGTGATCGTAGGCAGCTAGCTCTAAATGGCCCTGCTTGAGCAGAAAGGCTGAACAAGATAACCTCCAGAGGTTCTTTCCAACCTCAACTATTGTGTGATTCTGTGAAAGAATTGAGTAGATACTTTGCTCAGTTTATAATCTATCCCTGTAAAGCAGAAATGGGAGATAAATGCTGTGGGCAATTGGAAAGAAACACGTGTTGTAGTCAGCTGAAAAAATGGAAGAAAATTGAATGAAAGATGAAAAAAGTATACTCCAGTATTTATTTCCTATAGCCAGATTAAATGGTTTGCAAAGAAAACCAGTATCCAGGAACAGTGCTAATCAGCCTTACCTCAGTGCTTGGAAATACCATGCAACAGATTCTCCTGAAAGCTGTACTGAAGCACATGGCATACAGATAGGTGATTAAAGACAGCTAACATGATTTCACCTAGGGCAGATTGCGCTGGACTCATCTAGTGGCCTTATACAATGGAGTGACTACATCAGTGGACATGGGAAGAGCAACTGGTGTCACCCACCTGAATTTCTGTATGGTGCCCCACAGCTTTCTTAACTCTAATTTGGAGAGACATGTTTAATGGATGGAGTCTTAGCTGGAGAAGGAACTAGCTTGACAGCTTCACTGCTTGATCTGCAGTGAATGTGCAATGTCCAGCATGGAAATAAGTACTGAGTGCTGGTCCTCAAGGACAAGTAGGGGGAGCAATACTACTTATTAGCTTCATTAATGACATGCATGGTGGGACTAGGCGCACCATCAACTGAGTGCTTCAGTTGATTCACTTGATGGAAGGGATCTGTCCAGAGGGAAGGGACCCTGACAGACTTGAGAAGTGGGCTCATATGAACCTGATGAAGTTTAACAAGGCCAAGTGCAAGGCATTGAACATGTTCAGGGCAACCCCCAAGACCTGTACAGATGGAGAGATGAATGAATTGAGAGCGGTTGTTCACAGAAGGAATTGAGGGTACTGATGAATGAAAAGCTGGACGTGACCCAGCAATGTGTGCTTAAGGCCCAGAGAGCCAAATGTGTCCTGGGCTGCATCCAAAGCAGCGCGGCCAGCAGGGCCAGGGAGGGGATTCTGCCCCTCTGCTCTGCTCTGGTGAGACCCCACCTGCAGTGCTGCATCCAGCTCTGGGGTCCCCAGCATAAGAAGGAAATAGACCCCTTGGAGTGAATCCAGAGGAGAGCTGAAGTACCTCTCCTGCGAAGATGGGCTGAGAGCTGGATTTGTTCAGCCTGGAGAAGAGAAGGCTCTGGGACGATCCAATATCAGCCTTCCAATACCTAAAGGGGACCTGCAGGAACTAAGAGGAGGGACTTTTTACAAGAGCCTGTAGTTAAAGAACAAGGGAGAAAAGCTTTAAAATAAAAGAGGATAGGTTTAGATTAGATAGTAAGAAGAAGTTCTTCACTGCAAAGTTGGTGACATATCGGAACAGGTTGCCCAGAGAAAGTAGTGGATGCATCATCACTGGAAATGTTCAAGGCCAGGTTTGCTGAGGCTCTGAAGAACCTGATTTGGTGAAAGATGTCTGTGGCAATAACAGGGTGTTTGGAACTACATGATCATTGAAGGTCCCTTCCAACACAAACCTTTTTAGGGATCTAACATGCAAACCTGATCTTTACATCCTGTGCATATAAACTCCATGTAATTGTCCCAAGGATTTAAAAGAATAATCTCATTTATTTTTGTGGAAGTCTTAGAAAAAGACTTCCCATTTACCATTTACCATAAACTGTTACTAACATTGCTATACCTAACATATGAAATACATACATCTTACTTTTTAAACTGCTACATTTAATATTCTGTGTACCAAATACAAAACCACTACCATTTCACACATGTATGCATGAATACACTAGATTTTTATATTTACTACATAAACCTATTGTACATACAAAAGACTGAGGCCCTCTCTGCAGCTTATTTTATATATTTAGAGTTTGAAAAGAAAAAATAATGAAAAGAAATAGCTTGGTGTATACAATGGAGTCTGGTCAAGGCTTTTAAGTAATTAACATCTTATTATATCCACATAACAAGGGTTTTACTGAAATTCAATCCAAAGAGGATAGCCTCAGCCCCACAAAGGGGTTGCATTGAACAGAAATATATTATCAGAGTATATAGGAAATTATCTGTTCTGCCACTAAGATGATTTTCGCACTGTTCTTGACTCTTCCACAACAGCCTTTGTCATTTAGGGTAAATTCCTGTGGCTCTTCAGACCTGAAACTCTGTACAATATAAGATTTAACCTTTTCATTTCTGGTAAAAATAATTTAAATGTATTTTCATCATTAGTGTAAAATGGAATTCCTGGTACAATTTGAGAATTTCGTATGAGTGTGACTTTTAATGTAAGCTTTTAAAAATTTGAAATCTTTAGCTAAATGGTTCCTTTAATATTGGTAGTGTGGGTTAGTTGTCCTTTTTAAGATGTCTATGCATGCAAACTCATCCTTAAGTACATGTCTTAAAACTAGAACAGGAAAAGGTAACTTTGTTTCACAACTGGAAAATTTCAGGGACGAGGAAATGAATTACAAAAACGAATGCTGAAAATTTCTTATGTAATACTCGTGAAATTCAGACAACAGTTGTCTGTAGAGGCAGTTGAGGCGTGTGCCTATTGGGAGGGTTTTTAATTGCAAGAGTCACATGACTGGAAGTTAAGTGATATGTTATGGACCTGTATTGCTGTTCTTGATAATCTTCGTGTGTTGAAATGTTTTGAATGTATACCATTGGTGACCAGGGCCGCAGCTAGGTGCTTAAAGCACAGTTTTCTTTACCTGAAGTCAAAATAAATAACTACTACTCCAAGACCTATGTGAAAGATAAGTCAGTAAATTGCACTAGCTAAACAAAAATAATAATAATAGAAAATCTCTTCTGTTAATGTTGTGTTTATCCTAACACACTGCCCAGATAAACTGACTAAAATTCAGCTTTTCTGGTCTGTCAAACCTACACTGCTCAGCTGGTACATATTAGAGCACACATTTCTAGCAATGGTGAATTGTTTTTTCCTCAGTGGTTTACAAAATTATTTTTCAACTTCCTTGATTCCTGTGTATAAATACTGTGATTGGAAGGTAGACACACTTACATTGCACAATCCAGATATCTTCTAATTACTATCTTGAACTAAACTCAGCAAGGATGATCTGGTCTTTTGTGTCCCATGCTGACTTCCAGCTGCCTAGCTTGAGGGACACTAGAAATTTGTTCCTTCACTTCCACATATGAAATGAACATCATTATTCATAAAACCTATCCTATTAAAACAGAAGGAACTACTCACATACATGCATTAAAAACATGTGCAAGTCTTTGCAGGATTAAAAAAGGCAGGAAGCAACAGGCTGGGGCAACAAACACCAGATGGGTGGAAGGAAAAATAAAGTGATAGGAAAACATGGTTACGTGGGCAGGTTGCATACAGGAGTTTCAAGGCATTTGAAGGCCTGTTTTTAAAGTTTGACCTAGCTCTAAGCAAATCTGTTGCTTGTCATGTAATAGCTGTTCCTGAAACATCTGCAACTCCAGTGCTCATGAACTCACACTAAATTTAAATCATAATGAGACTACTAACAAATTTTGTATCATGTTTTTGCTAATTTTTTACAGAACAGAGTTCATAGGTTGGTCAGATATCTATCATGGCTCACCAAACACACCAGGGTACACTTTATGTTAGTAGCAGGGAGGTGGCTGATGTTTAGGCAGAACAGAGCCTAAAATTCTGCTGGTCCTCATAAAAACAGTATATAGTTTACATAAATCACTGGCAGGAGAAAGAGTGAGAAAAAAGGTGCAGAGTTTTGCACGCAAATTTGTAATGAATGCAAAGTAATTATAAAGTCAATGTACTAACTCCTGTAAATGATGCCTTGTTAGTAATGTCCAACTTTCACTACAAGTTGCATCTTGAAGAAGTAAAGTCACGAACTTTAAAGAGAAAGTTTTACATCTGTAAATAACCCTTTTGTGTACAGCCAAGAAAGCCAACACACTGACCTATTATTCCTCTGATTTTGAAAATTACTTTTAAAAAATCCAAACCACCACACTAAAAATGCTTCTTGCAAAGATCTATCAGTCTTGTGTTAGCAGAACAAACTGCATTGGAGTAATATAAAAATGTACTGCTCCTTTTGAAGAAAGGGAAACAAAATATCCTTCTAGAAAGTATCTGCTGTACTGATAAAAGTGTAAGTGTAAAAGAGAATTTCCATACTCATAAAATAAAAAGGCACACGGTTAAATTGGAATCATATTCAGAATATGTTTATAATATATTTCAACATTTAATTTGCTATGAAAAATACTGAGTATTTCACTATTGATTCAAAAGAAAAAGAAATGAAAAAAAAATCAGTAATTTCATTTCACAACAGTTCTTACTAGCAAAACTTTTGTGAACCTTCTTGAAATGAAGCTGAACTAATTGTTATGACTCCACTACTTTGCAAGGCTTTAGTCATAGAGATGAACAGTGACCATCACCACAGCTAGAGAAAGCTGCCAAAAAGCTGACCCTAAAAATAGGAAGAAAGAAAATAACTCAAACCCTGTAAATATCAGCTAGTTATGATTTCTGTTTGAGCAAGTCTCCAAATGATCAGGAATTGTGGCATGATCCTCTCATGAGCTGCTCATCTGATGGCTTCCAAATATAGTGTCTCACTCTTGTGAATATTCCATCATAAATTTAAAATAAATTCCCAAAGGATACAGAAAGGTACACTTATACATATTCTGCCATGAGAAAGGCACATCACAGAGGAGCTAATTTTATCCTGACTGCAAACCCCATGTCTTCCAACAAATTGCTGAGGAGGTGGAGTTTCTCTGCATACTTTTCTCTCTGGCACAGAGACTTATCGTCAGTTTATATTACCATTATGCTATTTGTTCTTTTATGTGTCAGCAAACTCGGGTACATTGTACTTACATCAACACCTTGGAAACACAGTTTTTGTCTCAGATGACAAGACTCCTGAAAAGGAGGCCTGCTTTTTCCTTTAACCTAACAATATCAAAATAATTGTCTTGGTTTCTTACTGCCACCACAGAGCATAGAGCAAATGAGAGTCAGCACTTCCCTGGGAAAAGACACCAAAGTCTATCAGACAGCAAGTTTAGTCTCAAGAGTATGGTGTTCCAACAGCTGAACTCTAATGTATTTGGTTTAGGGAGGGAATGTGGGAGGTAGATACATTTTCAGTCATCGGGGCATTTTTCCTTTTCATAGATGAAAGAATGAAAAAAAAGAAAAATCCCAGGGATGTATGTCATTGCAGTATTGATGCCCTATGTAAACTTGTCATTTCCCAGGAGTGCTAATTTAGAGGCATCAGGTAATTTTGCTACTTCTTCTGAAGGGGAGCCCCAATCTCCCGCCCCGTCGCCAGTGAGCAGTCCCTCCAAAGAACTCGGGACTTCTTCGGACAGAACAGACGGGGAACAAATTCCTGGGGTGAGACTGGGCGTCACCTCCTTGCCAGAAGACACGGACCCACAGCCGGCTTCGTCTGAGTACCCTTCATCCGGGCAAACCTTACAGCAGAGGTGCAGCCCGGGTCTGCAACTCCCGCAGGAGCAGCGGGCGGCGCGGAGGGGTGCCCGTCGAAGGCTGGCTAGCCCGGCTATCGGGAGCTGTCAGATGGCTCTCCGCCCCGGGGGTCTCCAGGGAAGGAGCCGTCCCGCCCTGCTCCCGCCGCCCGCCCGCTTGCCGTGGCCGGGCTAAGACTGGCGAGGGATAGTTGCCAGGTACGAGGAAAGGCGCTTACCTGTTGATTTTCAGGGCGAACGCCCTCCTGTCTGCGGCAGGTAACGTCGCCATACGGGCGAGCAGCCGCTGGTGGCGACTGCCGACGAGGGCCGAGACTGGCTGTACGCACGAAGGGCGGCTTTATTTCATTTATTTATTTTTCTTAATTGCATGCTCCAGGCTAAAAACCCGACGACCCACTGACAGTTCTGGGTGGCAACTTCCGCATTTCACCTTCCTCACCGAAATTGGCCACAGTGGGAGGGATCTGCCCTAGTGCACAGCAGGCTGGCCGCCCTTCCGCGTCTGCCCCACCGCCAGCAGCGCCCGGCCCAGCGTCCTGGGGGCTTCCACCGGCTGTCCGCCTCGGCCGGGGCGCCCACGGGCACTGGGGGACAGCGGGAACTTCCCCTCCCTCTTGTACAGAGGCGAACCCCGAGCCGCCCCCCGTGGGCATTTTGGAGGGAAGCAGCGGGGAAGGCAAGCGCTTAGGCACGGACGGCAAGGGAAGGCACCGTGTACATCTGAACGCGCACGGTTGCGGGAATCCCTGCGCATCCCTCACGACGTTCTTTCTTTTGAAAACCGCTGTGCGAGACTCAGACGCCTCCGCCCCACCACACCCCCCACACAAACACACACCCGCCGGGGGTCAAGCGCTGCTCTGCGGGGGCGGGCGAGGAAGCAGCGGGCACCGCTGGCCACCGCCGTAGCCGGACCGGCCCCGGGTGCCGAATATCCAGCCCGTCCTGCCAGGCGGAGCAGGCGCGGCCGCCGGGCCGGGCCGAGCAGGACCGGGCGGGGCAGGCCTGAGTAGGGCTGCTCGGAGCCGGGCAGAACCGCGCCCCCTGCCCTTCAGGCATCAGAGATAGCCAGGGATCTTCCTTCGGCCCCACTAGCGCAGGGATGGAGCTGTTCGGGCAGGTAGGGACAGCAAGTTGTAAGACGTAAATACATGTTAGCTCTTTACCCGGGACAATATTTTGCCAGTACACATGTGCACCCAGGATCAATGTTTCTCTTACACCTAAAATGCGTGTGTAAGAAAAACTCACAGGTACCAACACGCGATACCAGCTCAGCTTGGCACAAAGCACGCCTCACTGCTGTTCTATTCACCAGCACTTACTGCTCAGCTTTTATAAAAGGCCATTTTTATTAAGTATCTTGTGTTACAAAATTATGTTTCCTGACTGGTATTTTTCTTTCTGCCTTGATGCAGTTTCAACGGCTTCTGCCGATATGGAGAACTCACCCTTCATTTGAAAGGGGAAACAAAAGCCAAACATGGTTTCTACAGATGAATTCTGAGGTAGTAGAAGCAATTCAGTTTTAGGTTGTCTTGTTTTTATTAAATCTGTGCTTTGATGGCAACAACATTAGGATTCACCTACTGGAAGGCAGTCATAGTTTATCTCCCCATTCCCAGTAAGCTGGAGGGAATCTAGAGGAAAACAGCAGGATACGAGGCAAGGAACAGAAGACTGTCAAACATTGAAGGCCTAAAATTTTCTACTAACAATTGCTTTTTTCTCTGTAGGATTCACCATTTTTTAGAGTACTGTTAAGTATGTGTGGTCTCAAATATGAATGTTAACCTTTAGGTTAACCTCTGGCTAAGGGCCCTTAGGGAAATGTAGAGATGCCAAAGAGGGTTAAGAAAAAGAAAACAGAGGTAAATAAAAAGTCAAAAATTGAAACAAATATGGGTATCTTTTTGGAAAAAAAACTCACAAGGATCTACACCAGAACAAGACCTGAAATAGTTCAGAGAAATTTATGAGAGAAAATACTAAAATCTACTATTAACAGGATGTTTTTACCTAACAAATATTTGCTTTGGGAAGAATAAATTGGACACTTTATTGCATGGAACTTACCCACCACACCCATCCTGTCTTTACGTCACCAAGATAAAGCTAAGGCCACTTACCTACATGTAACTTGAACTTAAATATCACTTAGTTACAAATCACTGATATGTAGCTGTGGTCTGACATGTATCGGTGACAAGAAAAACTTTTGAATGCCACGCATACTGGCTCTGGCAAGACACTACCTCATTGAAGCTACAAAAAGAGTCCAAGCTTCATTTTAATAGCTCCCGTGGCATGAAATAGGACCTTCTTAGATTGCTAAGTCTTGCTATAGAAGTAGAGCTAGCAGAAATGCAGATAACATACCAATGTGCACAAATACATCCTTTTAGTTAATGATATAACTGTTTATTTTGCAGCTTCATACATTCTTGGTAAGCACGGACAAAAAAATTGCTCAAAAATATTTTGCCACATGCAGGAAAAAATGCCTGAGGAGAAACACAAAAGTAAAGTTTCCAAAACATTATAGTTTTGGCTAGTATATATATATATATATATATATATATACACTGAGAGAGAGGTACTGTCACGGTTTAACCCCAGCCGGCAACTACGTCTCATACTCTGACCCAGCAGGATGGGGAAGAGAGAATTGGAAGGATAAAAGTGAGTAAACTTGTGGGTCGAGACAAAGTTTAATAGGGAAAACAAAGGCTACGCACACAAGCAAAGCAAACCAAGGAATTCAGTCTCTGCCTCCCACGGGCAGCTGGGTGTTCAGCCATCCCTAGGAAAGCAGAGCTCCAGCATGCGTAATGTGACTTGGGAAGACAAACGTCATCAGTCTGAAAGGCCACCTTACCTTTCTTCTTTCCCCCAGCTTTCTATGCTGAGCATGATGCCATATGGTCTGGGATGTCCTTGTGGTCAGCTGGGATCAGGTCTCCTGGCTGTGTTCCCTCACAACTCTGTGTGCATCCCCAGCCTCCTCACTGGTGGTTTGGCATGAGAAGCAGACAAGGCCTTGATGCTATGCAAGTGCAGCTTAGCAATAACAAGAACATCCTTGTGTTATCAACACTTTTTCCAGCACAAATCCAAAGCAGCCCCATGCCAAGTACCATGAAGAAAATTTATTCTACCAAAACCCAGCCAAACCAGCCAAAACCAGCACATATATTCAGCAGATACAGAACAAGCACTTAGATAATTTTAAGTTCTCATCTTTTTGGATGAACTGAATTATTGGAAACCTACTTTGGCATATGAGCACCAAAACTCATCAAATACTCCTTTTAATCTATTGTGTCAGCAGTTACATTGCCTTTTTTGAAGGGGGAAAAAATAAGAAAAAAGTATGGACTTTTATCAAGAAAATTTACACGGTTTTAACTCATTGGAGAACTACCAGGTGAGAAGTTGGTGAAGTGATTTTTAAGCTATCTTATCCAATTCAATATTGTCAGTATGAGTGCTCCAGTTTTGTGCTAAACAAACATTATTGTTTGAATTCCTGCAACAAACCAACCTACTAAATACAAGGTAATGAAATCTAAACACTCCTTTATAACAAGAAGTAGAACAAGATCTTTCCAGTCAGAGGGTTAAAAAAATTACATGAAACCAGGTTCCATTGAAGGCATCAAAAAATCAAAATTAAAGAAAACAGTACAATTCAGAACAGACTGTGGCTTTCCAAACGTAGCTTGCTTGGATGTCAGTAGCTGCTATTAGGTGTTGTATGAGATACAGTGGAAACCATGCTTACATTTCCCATTTCCTTATCCCTGTCTTCCTGTCACACGCACACACACACACACATCCCAGATGGTAGTCCTAATCATTGCTTTACCACCTCAGCCCTAGAATGAGTCATAAGCTATACTTCCCTCTAATTTCTCTTGGGCTTCAAATGCTCTCGCCATACCTCAGTCTTCCTCCTGCATCTGACTGGGAGGTGTTGGTCCATAGCCGGTTGGATGCTGTACCTGGGCAGGCTGAGGAGCTGCAGGCCCAGCAACAGAGAACAGCTGAGTGTTGGTAACGACAGCGCATGTTCTGTATGGGTGCCTGGGCAGAATGGATACTGCTGCATATTGTTTTGAAGGAGTTTGCAGGCTGGGATTAAAGAAACACTGGAAGAAACAATGATTGGCCTGTCTACACGTCACCTACCAAGGAATTTTTTTTCTTTTAAGGCACAGATTTCCAAACATCTTTTTTCTTCTTCACTGGCAGTGGTATCCCTGCAAGGAATGCTACTGCATGGTAGAGTATCAAGGCACCATGAACATTGTTAAACAGAACTTTGTATCCCAGCACAGTCATGGCCTGTATCCGAGCAAAGCCCTGCTTAAGTGTCATCTGCTTATTTGTAGAGGATGTACCTTTGCTGATCGACCAGCAATTGAGTTAGGTCCACGGGAGCTTTCCCAATATCTTTTATAATGTTAAGTTTGCATCCTTGGCAAAAACCACCAGCATTATATAACTTCAGCAATGAATAAATGTGATTTGATTACCCCATAAGAATATCTGGAGGTTCACACCAAGAGGAAGACTGTGATGACCTCAGTTTGCAATACCTGCCAGGAGCACACAATGCCTGTTAATATTTGCTCATAATCTGCCTTCCTACCACATCACTGACTAGAAGAGTGCAATGTAGCTAGTGCAGTAAGACACTCCTTCCTTAAAGAAAGCTGACATGCCATCACGTACAGTGCTTTTGCTGGCACAGATCTCAACTGTATCCAGTAAAATCTAAGTGATTTAGTCAAAACTGTTTTAAACAAAAAATGTTATATGAAATTTAGTAGGCTAAATCTCAGAAAAAATAAGTGCAATTTTTCATTATTCCTATTAATGTTTCACATAGATTGGCTGTGAAATACTGAACTCCCTTAAAAAAAATTAAAGTCACTCCTAGGTCTAAGTTTCATTTTTGTGTTGGTGAAACAGAAGAAAGGGAACTTAGATCACTCTGCAGCCCTCTTCCTCTTTTTTATAAAACACTTGAGTCTAAAAGAAGAAAAACAGTATGTGAAAGCGTATCTTCTTTTTCCACTTGTCTGTGCAAATTATTCTGGAGGAATACAAATGCTACTGGCCAGATTCACATCAGAGTTTCTCAAGCAGAAATGTTTCTTTGTTCACCTTCACAGTGAACAAAACTCTAGTAGAGACAACACTCACAAAATTTTTCCTTACTGATATCATCTTCTTACATACAATGAGGCAACTTGCTAGATGAGGTCTGACATTTAAATCCTGATAGTAAACCAGACCTTTTTTCTAATATTTTTAGTTTCACTAAGTTTCACATTATAACAGCATATTGAGAACATAAGCCATAAAAAGTAGCAGTGCTAAAAAGCACGCGCGCTGGCTGAAGTAAGATCTTCCTTCTCTTAAACGACATGTGAATAATCTGCATTCTCCAAAGAAAAATAAAGTCTTGTTGTCAGGAGAAACTGTCAATTCAAGTACAAATTAGAAAATAAAAATAATTTAATACAGGAATAGTTAAACAGATAACAGACAAGAAAGAAGTAAATGTACCCTGGGGAATATTCAAATCATACTGACTGAAGTTACACACCTGCCTACCAGCTTATATTTCGAGATCACAAAACTGAACTTAGTATCTGTTTCCTTATTGTTTTGCAAGTTAACTGGTATCATTGTATGTATTTGCAATTCCTTTCTCTGAGATGCTGAACTGTATTGTACTATACTGACTAGGAGTACCATACAGAACTTCCTTCTCACACAGCTATTACACTTTAAGACTCATTCCACATAATGAAATGCCAGTGATTTTCTTTTGCTGTTTTACTCAGATCATGCTTCCCTTGCTATTGTATAAGGAATCAGCAAGTTGCAATGCTCTTCCTTATTTTCCTGTTATAGCCTTCTTCCCCAATTCTCCCCTAATGCCTTAAACACTTTAGTCAGTCCTTAAAATCAGTCTTTGGTCCATCATTAAAACGACTTTGCTTGCACTCTTCAGTATTTGGGAAGAGACTAAGTTATTTCAAGTGCAGCCAACTAAAGTAATAATTAAATACAACTTCCTGGTACCCAGCAACACTTTACTACTTTCTGATGTTGTATGTCCTGTCTACAAATATCTTAGAATAAAACACTTCAACTGTGCCACCCAGATTTAAGTTTGCTATGCTCATTTAGCTGCCACCACACTAAAATATGCAGGTTTTACATCTATCTTTACAAAGTAGACTTTATTACACGGTTCAGCAGAAATGAAAGGACAGCTAACACTTACAGCAAAATTCTAGTATTTGAATATAAACTTTAAAGAAATCAAAAGAAAACCCAGAAACCATAGTATTTATTTTAGGTAATTTTGTTCAAAAGAAAAAACAATGAACAGTGTTATGTGAGCTGATGAAAAGCAGAACCACTTGAAGAACCATGACACTGGTTTAATCACCTTTCTTTCCCAATACCAGAAGTCTCACTGACATGTAACTGAAATTTCAGTATTACAAATAGTCTCATTTTGAAAGACAACTTACACCCATTTTTTAATATGCTCTGCAATGCAAAACTGCTCATTCCCAATGCCTTTCTAACTTTTTTCCTCTTTTACACTACAGCCTTCTTGCCATGAAAATCTTGTAATTTTTTTTTAATAAATACCTTATTAACAGAATTATATAAAGCTGTGCAGTCCCGGGACAGCAAAAACATCTACCATCAGGCAGGGTTCTAGCAGATAGAGCTTTGGTAACGCAATCAGATTTTTTCCTTTAAAATAAGATGCATCATACAAGGAGATGACCTGAGTGGCTGAAACAAAGATGCATTTTATAATGCATTGGTTCTAAAACTCTAAAAAATCAACAGCCTGTATACTGTAGGGATTTCTGATGGAATAAATATGGTTGTATTTCCAAGGACAAGCTGAATCAATGGACTAAATAAATTATTTTATAATTTCTTAAACCAGACTTTCACATGCTTGTTAAAATTAGAATGACTAAAGGAGAAGCCAACTATTTAGAGTGGGATATCATTAAATATTATTGGTATTAAATATTTTAACCTACACAAGTATAGGAAGAGTCAAGGATAAACACCAAGTACATTTATCACCATACAAGCCAATAGACGTACAACCAAGATGAAGCCCAGCATACTTTACCATAACAGTACTCAAACTGGTGCTACTGAACCTTATTTTGAGAGCAGAGAACCCCACCTGGGTTTTGGGCGTGCGCATGTATCAGCATGCATCAGGACAATCTCTTCTCTGTGCCTCCCCAATGCTGTTACATATATGCCTTCTGACATGGAGAAATGGAACATGTGTCACCCATTTGCTAAACCTATGGCCCACCAAAACTTGGGGAGCACACACCACTGTTAAAATTAACTGTAGCTGTGTCTTACACACGGTGCCCCCTCATGGTCCCTAACGGAGAGCAGAGAAAGCGTACATTCGCTTTGCAGAGTTATTTGATTATAGATAGATGACAGAACATGCATCCTGCACCGGGTTTGTTAATCACACTGGGGCTCCTTCAGTGCTCCTGGTGTGTATGAACCAGGCTTGGGGCTGACCTGCTGGGGGGCAGCTCTGCAGAGAAGGACCTGGGGGTCCTGGTGGACAACAAGCTGTCCATGAGCCAGCAGAGGGTCCTGGTGCCAAGAAGGCCAATGGTATCCTGGGGGGCATTAGGAAGAGCATTGCCAGCAGGTCGAGGGAGCTGATCCTGCCCCTCTAACTCAGCCCTGGCGAGGCCACATATGGAGTGCTGTGTCCAGGTGTGGGCTCCTCAGGCCAAGAGAGGCATGGAGCTCCTGGAGCAGGTCCAACAGAGAGCAAGAGAGGCGATTAAAGGAGAGTGTGTCTCTTATGAGGAAAGGCTGAGGGAGCTAGGCCTGTTCCGACTCCAGAAGAAACAACCCTGTGAGGGGACATCATCAATGTCTATCGGTGTCTGAACGGAGAGTGTCAAGAGGGTGGAGCCAGGCTCCTCTCAGTAGTGCCAGGCAATAGGACAAGAGACAACTGGCGAAAACTTAGGAAGCTCCACCTGAACATGAGCAAGAACTTCTTTACTGTGCAGGTGACTGAGCACTGGAACAGACTGACCAGAGAGGCTGTGGAGTCTCCCTCACTGGGGATATTCAAGAACCATCTGACACAATCCTGTACCATGTGCTCCGTGATGTTTGAGCAGAGAGGTTGGAGCAGACAACAACTACAGTCCCCTCCAAACCCCCAGGAACGGCGTGAGCCACAATTTCCTTCACGGAGACCGCGCCGGCCCGCCCCCCTGTGCTGCGCCTGCGCAGAACCCCGAGCGGAGGAGGCGCCGTTCGGGCCTAGGCGTGGTGTGCGTGACGTCACCCGGGTGACGCCACCAGAGCGACACCATCCGAGCGACGTCAGGTGTGTGACGTCATGTGGGCGCCGGTGGCGGGGACAGGCGGGGTCGGGGCCGTGCGCGCTCTTATGGAGGACGAAGACTGCCCCGACCTGGTCCCCATAGGCGCTGGCGGCGCGGAGGAGACTGATGCCAGCCCCGGCGGGAAGATCCCCGTGACAATCATCACGGGGTACTTAGGTGAGGAGCGGAAGGGGCGCGCGGCAGGGACTGCGTGCAGATAGGGAAGGCCCGGGCGAGCGGCCGAGCTGCCCCGGGGCCAGGGCTGTAGGGCGGCCGGGGCTGCAGGGCGGCCCGGGCTGCAGGGCGCCCCGCTCGGCGCCGGGCAGAGCAGGGGGGCCGATGGTGACCTCCGCCCCGGCGGCCGGGTGAGCAGCGCGGGGCCCTCTGGCCGCTCCAGGAGGATTTGCAGGGCCGCTCTGAGCAGTCGTGTAAGCTCCCCTTGCTGCTTTTACCTCTTTGTTTTCAGGGGCCGCTTCGTTCAGGTCACGACTGACAAACGGCTTCTGGCCACTTAACGTCAGAATAGTACAATATATTTGACTCAATTAAATGCAGACTGCATTGCAATCTGAAAAACGTGAGGTTCGGCGTCTTTCCCGTACCCCTCGACCAATATAGTTACTGTGTGCTACACACAGTTATGGACAGTAAGGAGCTGGTTAAATTTAGGATCGCCGTTACTGTTCTGAAAGTTGTAACTTTGTACTGCATCACGCTGTTTTAGAAAAAAACTCTTAAGGACCAGTAAGGAAGGTTCCCTAGTTGTAGTGATCACCTGGTTTGGACTAGATGATCTCCAGAGATCCCTTACTCCCTTGACAATTCTGTGATCTTGTGCATGGGATGAAACTGCTCCTAAGGTGGTACCGCAGAGTTTGTGAACACCTTTTTTAACAATACCCCGTTTAAAGGCAGTTAATAGCACATCCGTGGTTACTGATGACAGAACTGGTCAGAAAGGGTAGTGAGAGGGAGAAGATTAAGTGTGCCTTTTGTGAACAGAAGCATGCAAATCAGTTTTCTAGGAAAAGACTGCCCAGCTAGCAGGGAACTTGTAAGTTTATCAAGTACTGACATAGCGAATAGAAAAACTGTGAGTTGTTTAAGACTGGCTTTTAATGGCCTGATAGTTCCATGGGGTCAAATATCTCTACAAATTAATTTCTACTTCATTAGAATAGAATGTAGGATATTAGAGTGAAAACTCATATATAGAAGAGATTTGCTTGAAGTGTACATGTGCATGCATAACAGTATTTCGGGGTTTTTTTTAAATTTAAATGGGTTTTTTTTACATTTTAATAGAAATATGGTCTGTGTTCTAGGAGCTGGAAAAACAACTCTTCTAAATTACATACTAACAGAACAGCATAATAAAAGAATAGCAGTTATTCTGAATGAATTCGGAGAAGGTATGTAAGCATGCAGAAACCTTTCTTTTTGCCACAAAATGACAAGTACTTAAAACTGCTGGAAACCAAGACTATTGTAATTTAAAATTGTTACTGAAACTATTGACATACCTCGTAGTCTTCAGAAGGGCAGAAAGACTTGCTGGTTTTCCTAAAATAGTGACATGCATTAATCTGTTTTGCACATAAATTTAGTCCCTCAGAGTAAAGTAAACGAATATATCACCCTGTTGGAAGTGCTATGCTTCCATTTGTCCTACTCATTTCAAGCAAATGGAAATTAAAATAATGTGTTGGTAGATAATATTTTCTTTTATTTCCTTTCCCCTCAGCCATTTACAGGTCACAAATTGTCCTAGACCAAGAAAATGGGGAGATGTGTGCTTGATGACTATGGTTCCTTGAACTCTTTGCTTTCAGGATTTTTAATTGCTCTAGCTATTATTTCATATCTGTACCACAGTCGGAAGCTTACATTGCTTACAGTTTCCACTGTGTTGGTGGGGGGCTTTTTGTGTGTTTGTTTTCATCAACAAAGATGCATGTCACTTTTCTGGTCATGGAGCCTAAAATAAAATATACAGACGGAGCCTTTATTTGATATGAAGGCATAGGCTGGCATCCATGTCTTTTAGCAAAGTTTGTGGCACTTGTGATGTACCATCATCCTGTGGGGTTTGATCTTTGTAGAATGAGCTCTGTTGTGGCTTTTAAATTTCTCATAAAATGGAAAATACAAATTTCTTAAGAACATGTCAGAAACGTGGTCTCAGGAGAAAAGAGTGTAATCCACGTATCTCTCTCTTACAGGCATTGTCATGCAAGATTGTGGATTAAAAATATGGCACTATTTGTATTTTCAGGAAGTGCCTTGGAGAAATCCCTGGCAATCAGTCAAGGGGGAGAACTCTATGAAGAATGGCTGGAGCTCAGAAATGGCTGCTTGTGCTGTTCAGTAAAGTAAGGAAAGACTATTGTACAAGTTCTTACAGTGGATATTGTGGGGAATTGAGGAAGGAGGAAGACATCCAGGATTTGATTCCTGAAAGTGATGGTAGAATTGATTGAGACTTCTTTTGTCAGATGAAACAAGGATTGGAATTTGGGAGGTAGAAATTTATTTCCTATTGCTGCCTTACTGGATTTGAACTTGGTGTCTTTCAGAAGAGTAATCTAAATACCAACTTATACACCACTGGAGTATTGTAGAGTAGGGAGCTATCCCTCTATTGTTAGTATTATATACTTCTGTGTAGAGAGCTGAAGATTCAGGTAGGCTGGAACTAGGACTCAGGTTTCCCAATTTCCTCATTAAATACTTACTCTGCTTCTTTCTTTGTACATTGGTTACTACTTCAGTATTGTATACATCAGAAAGGGAAAATGGAAAACCTTCTGTGACCTAATGAAACACAATGTCCAAAACTGTAAGCTGCTGCTCATGTTAAAAAGCAAGAGAATATTTGTTTCTTTGACTTGTTTTTTACCCTGTTTGTATGACTGCTGGATTGTTTGTGCTAAGTTTGTGAATAAAGGTCGTGACGTGTTTGTCCTGAAAATTTGGGAGAACTGGTCTTATGCCTTAAATAGTAATAGGTGGCAAGTGGAAAACAGAAGATCCTAGTGCATTCTCTTGTTTTGGGGTGTAAGGAATGCTGTCTTGCTGCTGTGTTTTATATACACTGGTTTCTTATATAAATGCTATACATGTCTGCTTCAGGCTGACTTCATCAGCTCTAATTTAAGTAAATGGCACATGTTATTCTTGTTGTAGGTGAGGTAGAAAAGCAGGGCAACATGCCTCGCTTCTACCTCGCCCCTTCTTTCTGTAATTTCAACTGCCAGACCAAATAGTTACGTATCTACACAGTGCTACTGTCCTTTACAGGTTGTTCGGTGTTTGAAAACAAATCTTTGTTTAATTCACCTAGTGGGATTAGGCAAATACTATTTTCAGACTAAAATGAAACAGAAAACTAAAATTTGCTTAATATTAGACCAGCATCATGTTAACTAAATTTTCATTGTAGACTGTAAGTCTGCAAATGTCCTGACTCAGAACTTTTGCTTTGATGATACTGACACTGTGTTCTGCATCAGAAGATACATTTAAATACATACTTTAGCTTGTTTTCTCTGTTCTCAGGTTTAATTGTTTCTTCTTACAGGGACAATGGTGTGAAAGCAATTGAGAACCTGATGCAAAGGAGAGGAAAATTTGACTATATATTGTTAGAAACAACTGGTTTGGCAGATCCAGGTAGTTCACATTACAATTTTCATAACCATGATAATGATTTTGTTTTTATGAAGTGCTTATTTGCTCACCAGTTAGTTCACTTTGACAGTTGTAATATAAAGTGGTGAGTTGTCAGGCACCTATGCCTTGATTGCTGTATAGACTTCAATGAATTGGTTAAGGTGCAAGTATAAGGTTTTGGATGGGTTGTTTGGTTGACCCTGCTCTAAATTGAATGTAAAGCTTAGCAGAAATCCAGCTAAAATATATTCCTATCAAGAGAAGACACTAGGCTTAGCAAAGAGAAACATATTCTGAAACTAGTAGTTTTCAGTAAACTTTTGATGTTCTACATTAGTCCTTCTAAAGTCTAAATTGTTCGCATCTGATGTTGCACTGGTTGTGATAGTCCTTATATTTTGTGAATTCGTAAAATACATTGTGAAACAGACGAATACATTCTTCTTAAAGAGCAATAATAGATTTTACAAAATCCTTCTGTGCTCTTTAGTAATATTTATTTTGAAAAGGTGTTTGTACTTGAGCTCATGTTAGGGATAACTAACTAAAACAATTTTCTCTAAGCTATTTGCATTAAAAATGTGTTGTAGATGGAGAGAGAAGGAAATTCTCATCAGAAATTCAATTGTTTCCCCTTTAGGAGACTGGTGCTTTCCAGCTCAAAGCTAAATAGTTGTCATTATAAAGTAATTTTCTTCAAAAGACAGGACATTGATTTGGCCTCTGTTACACACAAATTCTGCTTAAGTCAAATTGGAAAACTATTAAGCTTTTTGGAAAAAAAATCAATAGATACCAGAAAACAATTTCATGTTGTGGCCCTTGCTATATCTTGCGTGAGTAAGCACTGTGAACAACTGACAGGTATTTGGGTTTGATACAGAGTGGTGTTCGAAGGACTGCATCTGATCACTTCAGGTGGACAGTTTTAGGTGCTGGAATGACTTTAGTTACTGATCTTATTATTAGCACTACAAATACAGTTTTTCTATGAAATACCTGAATGTTAGTAGTTTACTGGAAAAATCTCAGTTTTGCAACTGTATATATACTGCACTTCTTAGGAGCTGTGGCCTCCATGTTTTGGGTTGATTCTGAGCTGGGAAGTGACATCTATCTTGATGGTAAGAAGTGCAAGCTTGTTTTCTTGTGTACTGGCATTTCATATCTGGATTTAGAGTAATGTATTCTTGGTGTTTAAGGCAAGGTTTCAGAAGATGTTTGAAATGCATGAACTTGGTTTTCACATCGCCAGATTTGATCACAGAGGTATCCTTGCTTATTCTGATGCTTTTTTATCTACTTGGTGAGATATTTCATCTTGCTAAATCCAACAAAAGTTGTGTAATGTTTTTCTAAGGGATTAGATATGGACAGATCTTGATTGTGATGTAAGTGGGGGGACAATTCTCATTAGCTAGATGTTATAAAAGCTTATTTAGGAGTAATGTTACAGCACACTTCTTATCTCGTTCTTCCTTCCCCACCTTCTCCTGCAATGCAGTGTTTCCTAAAGGGTTCCCTGTTTTTCTGAACTCATAATTTGTCAACACCTGAATGCTTCTGCCTTTTGCCTATTGTACTTGTTGGCTCTAATATTTGCTGTGTTGCAATAAAAACCTGAGATTAGCAAAAGATAAATCATCACTATATGCAGTTAAAGAGCAATTTTTTTAATATAGGAAAAAAAATTACTTTGTGGCTTAAAAAAATGCCCTACTAACATTTTGATCGGTCTTTGAAATACCCATCTAGCCGAGGAAGGAAACATTGAGTTCAATAAGAAAGAGCTTCCTATGTTTCTTCCAGAGACTTGCAAATTCCTGGTCATTTACGATCAGAATAACTGCATACGTCAGTCAGTCCATTAATTTGTTTCAATATTCTGTAAAAGCATACCTCAGCTAATTTGCTGTTGTGGAAGATGAGGCATCTACCTTTTAAGAATTTGTCTCACCTGGTTCTGTAGATATTTTACTACCGCAGATACAATAATGAATAAAAAAATATTTAGGTAACAAATTTAATGTGCAGATACTTTCAATGCCTTCTGTTTATTATAACTGGTTGTAAATGTGCTGATATTGTTACCTTTGTACAGGAGGTTTGCAAGCTGTTAAACTGTCAGCTGCTTTCAGGACATTGCTATTCCATTTTAATGTTTTCTTTTAGGTATTGTGTCTGTTGTGGATGCAAAGCATGGATTGAACGTAAGTTACTGAATTTGTTACATGGTTTAAAACTGCAGCATTAGAACAGCTATTGCAATAATGTTCATGTGGATTAATTAATTTTTACAATAGCTGTAATTCTTACACTGAATGAGGATGTATTTCATCATTACTATGTTTTGAATGGGAACAAGGAGTACTGATAATTGCAGGAGTTCAGATTCTTACAGATACAGCAACATGTCTGACAAGAGTTGTCTGGTTGCTAAGTACTTGGTTCCTTCTTGTTCTGTCACTTCACTCAGGAATCTTGCTTTTATTCCAAACAGGCATTTGGATTGCTATAAAAACAATGGAGAAATTGGTCAGTGGTCTGTGTTACTTGAAAGGAGAGGACTTAGAACAGATGTGTTTTACCAGTGTGGTAACAATTGAGTTAGGGCTCAGACTGGGAAGGGTGCTAATGTAATGGCAGCTGTGGTGGGGAGAAATGAGAGCACAGGTGTCCTGGTACTTCTTCACATAAAAATGTTGCATGGAAGCAGACAAAAAGAGCAAGTATTAGAGTAATCTGGATATAAAGTATAATGTAAGAACAGACATACAGAACAGTGAGCTTGAGTCAGCAAAAATACTGATGAAATCAAGTACTTCAGTTTTTTTTTTTAAATAGGTGGGTGTAAATATAATTATTTGCAACTTAATAACTTAGAAGGTTACTGCTTTGATTGGGTGTTGATTTTGCAGGATTCAAACTAAAGTGACCATAAGAAAAAATGCCTTCATCATATAAAAATTCCATGCTGTGGAAGTGTTTTGAACATTTCTGCATTTACAGTGGCTGCAAATGATTCAGAGAACTGAAGAATAATGGTTTAAAAATAGAAGTGATTTTTCCTGTGTAAGATTTTTTTGTTTGGGTTACTTGAGTTTCTGCTTTCATTTGTGCTGATCTAATAACTATATTACCAAAAGGGTAGCAGTCCTGTCTTCTCATCTTGTATTGCACTGGGCCAGAACAAATCTAACCTCATAGCAAGCCAGTTTGGCAAGTTACATTTATTGTGTTCTGCAAGGATGTTTGTGGAGAAGTTGCTGGAAGAGTGAGGGGAAGGGGTTGACTGGCCCTTTTAAGCAGGAGCCATCTTGTAAATCAGCTCAACTATCACAAGAAATCGTATCGTGTTTTAGGTCTACCCCTTTTCAGCTGGGTTCCCTGTTACTAATTCAGATGTGTTTTATTGCTTGCAAAAATGTTGTTCAGTTTACCTTTTTCTTCATGCAGTGCTGAGTTATTGTCTTAAATCAAATATAATTGTGTTCCACACAGCAGCACTGAATTATTATTGTTTGAAAATTCGTCTTTTAAATAATAAAACTTTCAAGTAATATAACAGAAACAACACAAAAATGCTTTGAAGCATTCACAATTTCTATCTACTATTACCCTTGACAGCTCAATGAAAACGTACAGTATCTAATCAGTAAACCTGTAAAACACTGACATCTACTCAGAATAGTAGGAACTTCAGACTTTCTCAGTTGTGTACTAAGTAAACAACTTTTGCTTTGTATAAAAGGACTTGCTAACTTGTTCGGTTCCTCTGGTTGCAAAGCTTGACCTCAACAGCTGCTTGTTATTCAAAGAATTTTGGAAGCCATACAGGTAATGACATTGAGATAATAGGCAGCAATTTAAGTATGTCATGCTTCAAAGAACCAACCCATCACAAGAAAAGCTGACAAATGTCCCCGTGACCATTCAGCTAAATTGAAACTGAAGTGGTGATTGATACCATGGCTTATCACTCTAATGGGTTTGTCACACAGCAGTATGAAATACTAAGTTTTTTAATCGAGGGCAAACAATTGGACAGCTTGAAGTTGCAGTCTTCAACTTCCAGGACTTGACATCTGGACTACTGACATTTGTTCTCTTCAGGCCAACAAACCTAAACGTTAATTGAATAGAATCAATACACAGAAGATTACAAAGAAAAGGTCAGAGGAGAGGTTCCTGAGAGTCATCTTGTTGTTAAGCTCTACTTAGGTTGTGCACAATCAGGAAATAGTTCGTTTGTTTTAACATGATAGATTCACAGTGTGCAATAACCTATTTTTGTTTTTCAGATAAAATACTATTAGATGTGTGATAATTCCAATAAGGAAAAAAGAGTTTTCTAGGTTTTTTTTAAATCTGTGTATTTCCCATGACAATTGAGTCCACCTTTAATTTGATATTTCTGTAACTTGAAATTTTAAAGTAATATTCCTGACATGTTTAGAGCCGATGAAGGAGTTCGCAGGACTCTAATCTTCCCAGAGATGTAAGCATAAGTGGCAAGTTTTTACCAGTATTACAGCATCAGTTTGAAGTTTTACTTCCTCCAGATCTCTGTGACATTCCTCTCCTTCAGATTGCTGCCTCCATGGCAAAGTAGGCAGAAAATAAGTTGTAGCTAGACCTTTGCTGCTTCACTGTAGTCTGTTGCTGTGCCTAAATTAAATAAGGCTTTGTGTTCCTAAACTTTATGTTGCTGCTTGAGGTGCAGGTATTTTTTCCCTTTTATGAATTCTTCTGTGAACACATTAGCTAGGGCAGACAAGTGGAGGTGATACTGAAACTCCTGCAGCTTCTGATTTTGGACAGACTTGCCAAAGAGCAGTGGTTTATTCATACAAACCTGGCAAAAGTTGACAGTTTTTACTATCAAAGTACAGTTTGTCTTGTATGGTCTTCCAGAGAAGAAGAGTGTGAAGTTACATATATGAAATGCTGTATTGCAAGCCTAGCCCGTGTTTTAACACTTAGTTGAGTTCACACTCGTTTGTAAAATTACTGAACCTTCATTTTCTTCCAGATATATTTTTTCATTGTTACTGTATGTCATGGTGACTTTTTTACTTCATTGTAAAGCTGAAAAGTAATTAAAATAAATAATATAAAGTTTTCCAACTCTTTAGCATTCTAGTAATAAAATTAATTAGAAGAGTTTCGTTAAGGTAGTTATAAATCTCTGTAATGGTGAATGAATAAATGTACTTCTTCACCATCATTTAACAGAAAGATTTTAGATGCCGTCTTCCTCAATACCTTGTTGAAAAACAGACCTTAGCTGAATTGGGTTTGACTTTCTTTAATTGCAAATGAATTTAAATTTAATTTGGATATGATTAATCCAATTATTTTAATTTTTGTTTAGCACTTGACAGAGGAGAAACCTGAAGGCCTTATCAATGAAGCATCTCGGTATGGATGTAGAAATTAATTTTATATGTCACAGTTAGGAATTGCACTGTATAGAAGTTCATTGGAAATGGGTTCTTTTATAGAGTTTTTTTCTCCTGCTTTGCTTAAACCAAGGTAGATTGGTGTAATGAGGTAAAATATGGAAAAGTAACTTCATGCTCCATATGATCTCTCTGCCAAGATCTGACTCCTCTATTTTAATCGTGATGGGACTTTATTTAATTGAATGTGAAGCACCTGTGCTGGGGAGAATTAAAAGTTTCGTGTTAGGATCTATCATGCTTGAAGCAGAACTGGAGATAGAGGAATACTTTTTACTAAATGTGGAGCCACAATAATTAAGGGTAGTTGTAACAATTGAAGTCTTCATAAAGCAAAGAGACTATCGCATTCCAAGGACTACATGCAAGACAAATAGGAATTTGTGAAGTTGTTAAATCACTAAGCACTTTGGATTAGATGACATAAAACACCCCACGAAACAAACAAAAAGAACCCAGCCCTGAAACAAAAGAATCTAGCAAGCCTTGATTTGGTCTCTTAGGGCACAGAAGAACACACTGAGGAGAAGCCAGTAGTACTTCAATCATTCTCCATGATGTTCTAGTTTGATTAGTGCTTGCCCTTCTGTACTAAAAATGTTCATACTATATTTTGGGGCCATGGGAGAGATGATGTTTCTGCCTTACAGATAAAGTATTTGTTTGTTCATGTTGTCTTTTTATCTTTTTTTTTCTTAATACATAGGCAGGTTGCATTAGCTGATCTTATAATCATCAATAAAACAGATTTGGTTTCAGAGGAAGAATTGGATAAAGTCAGAACATGTGTGAGGTATGAAACTTTTGGCATAACTGTAACACTGTACTGCCTCAAAATTTAATTTAAGCATAGTTACTTCTTTCCTGCTGTTAGAGTAGAAGTTAGATCTCATTATTAGATTGGCACAAATTGATAAGCATATAAGGGAAAAGAGACTGCCTTTTTCTAAAGGTTTTCCAGTACTTTTATGTGCTTACACAATCTTAGCATTTTGCCTATCTAGGTAAGATTGGATGTTATGTTCTGCGGACAGGCCTTTGTCTTAAGTGTTCATGTTTTTACATTTCTGAGCAGCTGTTGCCATTTTTCAGAATTAGCAGAAGTGAAAAAAATCTGTTGGTAAATATGAGTTCAGTAGCAAATGCAAAGATATATGGAGGAAGTCCCAAACAATTGTCATGGGAGCAGAAGAGCCAGTGGTCTGAATCAGATTAGTGGTCGAAGACATGACCCTTTTCTGTGGATACCATGATAAGCCAAATTAAACACTAAAATTTTTAAATACTTTACAACTGTATTAGTTGTTTGAAATATGAAAATAAAAATGCTTAGACCCAGCAGAGTGTATCGTGAAGAGCTTTGAATAGGAAAATGATGTTCTCACTGGTGGTATCTTGTCAGAACTTCTGACGTGCCCCAACAGTGGGTGGAAACCAAATATTTCAGCCCAAATATGTGATGGGTATAGAAGTTGATAACAGAGTTGGGGTGCTATTTCACATGATGCTGTCCATGGTTAACATATTCAAACAATATATCGGTTGTATTTTTATGTAACGGTTGTATTTTTATGTAACGATTTTTCTGTTTTATTTTAGGTCAATTAATGGACTTGTTAAAATTCTAGAGACACAAAGATCAAGGTATTAATTGGCCACTATTACTAGGTACTAGATCCTGCTTCTTTTGTGACAGTTTAAAGTGTTGTATTAGATCAGCTTGATTAAAGGAAAACTATTGAATTTGAGGTATTTACTCCAATATTTATTTTATTAATAAGCATCTAGAATTTTTTTTGAGGAAGTAAAAATGTATTTTTAATTTATATTTTTCTTTGTTAGTGTTCATATCACAGAATCCCAGAATGAGTAGGGTTAGAAGAGAGCACAGTGGGTTATCTGGTCCAACCTTCTTGCCGAGCAGGGTCATCCCAGAGCACGTGGCACAGGATTGTGTCCAGATGGTTCTAGAATACCTCTGATGAGGGAGACTTCACAACCTCTCTGGTCAGTCTGTTCCAGTGCTTGGTCACCCACACAGTAAAGAAGTTCTTGCTCATGTTCAGGTGGAGCTTCCTGTGCATCAGCTTCTGTCCTATTGCCTCTCGTCCCATTGCTCAGCACCACTGAGCAGAACCTGGTCCATCCTCTGACACCCTCCCTTCAGACCCTTGTATACACGGAGGAGGTTCCCTCTCAGTCATGTCTTTGAATCTGAGCAGGCTGATCTCCCTCAGCCTTTCCTTATTAGTGAGGTGCTCCAGTCCCTTAATCATCTTTGTTGCCCTCCCCTGGACTCCCTCCAGGAGCTCCATGTCTCCACTGTACTGAGGAATCCAGAACTGGGCACAGCTCTCCAGGCACAGCCTCACTAGAGCTGACTAGATGGGCAGGATCACCTTCCGTGAACTGCTGGCAGTGTTCTTCCTAATGCACCTCAGGACACTCTTGGCCTTCTTGGCCACAACCAGTCTTGTAACTGAAGAGCAGCTTGCAAGGCCAGATTGGTTTTGAGCTAATAATTGGTCATGTGCACTACAGCGTTTTCCTTTTATTGTGTCGCCTTAAATATTCTCATGATTGCTGCTGCAAATAAGTTGTTACTACAAAATGGCTTTGAAAGCAGTGGAAGGAAGTTATAAGAACAAGAAAGCACTGGTTTTGGTATTTTTAATTGAAATTCTGACTCAGATTTCTTCTTTAATAAGGACTTAAGTGAATATTATAATCCCAGGAGCATTAGGAGAACAGTGCATCTTCCAGACTGCTGGGACTGATTTGTGCATTTTTACATCAATTATTGGATTTTTGTGGTAAATGTTCCTAAAATACAGGTTTTTGATTTAAGCAAATTTAAAGGGAAGATAATAGTCATAACCTTAATAAAGTATACTTGGCTTTTTAAAGTTATTATAAATGTAGTTGGAAATTGTGGAGAAAAATACTTGCTGTTGCTGGGTGATCAGATAGGACTAATTTTGAAGAAGATACTAAACTACGTGCTTTGTGTTTTAAATGTCCATTAGGGGGAGATCAGATATGTGATCTCTTCACATACTGTGTGGTGTCTGATGCCAGCTAGCACTATGTCTTGGATATGGGATAAAAAACCTCAAATTCAGTCCTCAAAGACAACTCTTAGTTACTTGTAAATATTCTTTTGTGAATGCACATAGGGTCTCTTCCATTATTCCAAAAGTGAAATAAACACAAAATTAATTTATTGGAATGTTATTTGATGACATACCCTTTTTAAGGAGGGTTTGTCCCTCGAAAGCCCACATTTAAAAGGGAGGGTTTCTATGTGATTTTTTAGAACAGTGCTGAGAACAACTGGCACTGAACTGGTCATGAATTTTACACAGGAGTTGTTTGTATATTACATTATAAATCTTTTGTCTTAGAAACTGCTTGGTACAACTACTGTTGAACGTAAAAGTTTGATAATTCTGGTTGTATTCCAGAGGTGGGGTTTTTTTACCTCTCATGTACTTTTTATTTAGCCATGCGTCATTAACTGCATCTGAAAAGCTATCAGTTGCTATTAACAGTGAAATCTATAGTCTGTATTGCTTTGTAAAGAAAAATTTCTTACGCAAATTTATAGGTAGCCATTCTTGTAAGTAGATGTGATCAGTACTGCCTATTCTGTATTGCATTTTTCATTTGTCTGTTTCAAATCACAGAACTGAAATTCCTCATAGTAGTGCTTGCCTCATAAAGTTATTTCCGTTTTGTTTGCTAACAATGTATCAATATAAGCTGCATATATTCCAGGGGTTTGTGTCTGTCTTGAGAGGCTCAAGCTTCCTTTTCCCATTTGGGGAAAATAATTTATTATTCAGGCATCCAATATAAGGGATTTTATGATATTTTTTGGAAATGCCTTGTATTTTACTGTATTTTAAAAAATTTTCTTTCTGTGCTTACATATTACTGTGTAAATAAACACAGCATTTCCTTATAGAAGACAGTACCAACCACTGATATCCAAAAATAAGGCTAAGTATTAATGGCATTAGTCTGATAGACAGGAAAAGAAACGTAAGCTTCAGTGAACATCTTTAAAACCTGATCTTTAAATACATCAAAAATACAAAGTTTTCTTTTTTCCCCTGTGTTTAGAGTTGACCTCTCTAATGTCTTGGACCTACATGCTTTCGATAGTTTATCTGGAGTAAGGTATGGTGATAATTTTGTTGTCTTTTATTAGAAAAAATATCTGCGTATGAAACAGACACACTCAAATCCTGGCTCAAATTTGCGTTTGAGTTTCTGTTAGAGATTCTAATTTAGGGTTAGGGTTAGGTTTCAGATAATGGAATGGAGCCACTTCCTTATTCAAAGAAGGGAGAAATTTCAGGACATGCAAATTAGTAACCTCTGTTAGATAACATGTGTTTGTGAGATTTGCCTTTGAACTGATAGCTGGTTGTTTTGGTTTTTTTTCCCCCTGGAACTGGCTTTTGTCTGATGGGTGAAATACTGTAATGTTTGTTTCAAAATTGCTATCAATGGCATCAGGGAAACACCAAACTAGGCATCCAAAAGGAAGCTAGGGGAGGAGGGAGGCTGATGCATCCTTTAGAGGCAATAGATAACTATTAGTTCGTAAACCAGATCCTAAACCCATGTTCCAAGTTCTTAAGGATCAGCTAACTGAATTGACTCATGCTGGAGCCACACAACAGAGATAAAGGAGCAAGAAGATGTGAACCAGAAAAGGATTGTTCTTGATAACAGCAATTCACAGTTAGATCTGATTACTTGTAATATTAGGTGATGTTCGGCAAAGTTTACTAGGTGCTGCACTCCGCAAATCTGAGAAAGTCCTTAAGGAGCTGACAAAAAAAGTCTTTATTGCTTTCCTCAGTCTAGTCTTCTCTTCTATCTCACTCAGTTACTTTAGAGCTTCTCAATATTTGGTATTAAACAGAGGAAACACTCTTAAAATGTCAGCATTTAAAGACAAATTCTGAAAGTACCAAAAAGATTGTAGACTACTTAAATGAAGTTTATTTTATTTTGTTTTATGTTTGAACTTTGCACAGCAAAACTGCTTACCCAGTTTTTAGTTCATAGATACAGAAATTCCTGCATAAAATATTAGTGGTGGTTTCTGTGCCATCATCTGAGCAGAAAAGCTCTTTGCATCCAGCACTGCTTGAACACAACTGCACACCAGTACATTAATAAATTTGTTCTTTTAACGGCATACTACAGTAAGGATTTCTGTCAGCATAGCAGACAGATACAACATCTGATTGGTGTGACTGAGTAGTACAACCCTGTAATCTGTATATACCCTGAAGTCACAGGAAACACATCAATAATTCTGGATTATGTGAAGAGAAGTATGAGAATAAGACAGGAAAGCAAGGCAGATGGGAGAAGTAGGAATGTGAAATGTTACTTCTGTAGCAGACAGTGTCTTTTGTCCCCACCATAAAGGCTTCTTAAAATTTACAGTCATCACATTAGGAGGAGGGATTTTTATGGGCAGTCTTTTCTGAAGTGGCAGAGAGCTGTCATTGTAGTGACTTGTGCTGCAGGATTTCTTCTCCGTGTGTTATTCACAAGACGGAGAGAAAACAGAAACGGTACAGAAGATGGTATTTGAAGAAATTTTGTGCTAACTTTATTAATCAAGATGGATGTGGATGTGAAATCTAAAGCAGCAGTAAAATTTTATGTTGCCACCCAAAAAGATGCCATAAGACCCTAAATATCAGTTTACAAAGGAAGTCCCCAAGTTCCTTTATCAAGTAGAGATCTGGTTTAGCTTAGCAGGCACACTGCATAGTAGAAGTGAGCTGTACAACTGAGAAATGGAAGCTGGTATATAGTATTTCACTTAGTGTTACAGATTTTGTTCTCACAAGCAACAGCTTTGTACATTCTTCCTGATTTTAAAATAATTGTAAAGTTTTTTAAAAATCAACATCCATTATCTTGATAAATTCTAGTGGTTTATTTTTTCTTGCTTGCTTAAGGATGTAGTTTGCCCTTTTTTTGCACAAAGGAGTATCAAGGGTATTGTATTCATTGAAGTATAAATATTTTTAGTGCTGAAGATACTGCAAATCCGTACTATAATTCTCTTTATGTTTTAAAAACCCTAATTTTCTAACACAGTTAACTATATCAAACAAATATGATTAAACATTTCTATTTTGAGATTAAAACTGAATTAGCAGTTGAATCTCATTCTGAATGTGTAGTCTATCTTTGATGTTTCAGTTTTGCTCTGCAATACCGGAATTTTTTAAATTTCAAAATAATGACGTTTTTGACCCTATTCAAATGCGACATTTAACTTTACTTATTTTCAGTTTGCAGAGAAAGCTTGAGCATGTAAAGACAACACATGCACATCTAGATAAGGTAATTACCAAAAATACTGCTTTGCTGTTTTTGCAACAACAGGGTTGTTCAATATTGCATGCTAATTTTGTTACCATTTCAGAAGGTTTCAGTAAGGGAGTAATGTGTTCTGAGGAAGGTTACCTAGATTACACAAAAGGAGTGTGCTTTGTTGTAGATAGATTCTAAATGGCTATGTTAAGTCTCACTTTCAAAAATAGCTTATAAGCTTCCAGTGCTCCAGACAGTCATGTCATTTGTTGATTCACATGGAGAGTATTAGTGAAACAAATAGGACTACTTTTTTTTATAGTATTTGCAGAAACAAGTCCTAAATTTGTAGCCACTCTGTCCTGTAGGTTTTCTGTCCAAAACAAAAGCTCTCTGGTTGAATTATGGGTCACAGTCCTCCTTGGGGTATCCCTAGGTGGGTGGTGTTCACCCATAGGCCACAAGTCCCCTCAGTGGCTGCAAAAAAGTAAAAGCTTCTGGTTTTTTAAGGTGTCTTAGAAAAGTGTGCTTTCCTTCAGTTTCATTATTAAATCAGTTTCTATGATTAAATCTAATTTTCAGGTTAAAATATCATGCATACAATGCCTGTGTTTTTCTTTCTGAACTGCATATTTTAACTGTGAAGTTGCTAGTCTTGAAAACAGGAAAAGGCAAATATAATGTAATTTTGGAACTAAAGATTAAATAGAAAATCAGTTCATGCTTAATTATAATTAAAATGACAATGTTAAGTTGATAGCTTTTGTTTAATTAAAATTCTTAAATATGCTGAGTTATAGAGTCTTAATTGGTCACTAGAGTAGATAAAAAAGTTACGTATAAGCCTTCCTGAATGTTATGAGTTATAGTATCCTTGTATTATTAACGAGATTATTGTTAGTTTTGTAATGTGGAACCATTCACCAGTGAGAATTCATTGTTACTATCTCTGTTTAGTTTAACACCTACATATTTAAGATGATTGTTGAGACATTTGAGGTATAAATGAGGGCAGAACACTTCTCACAGTAGGCTGCAAGTCCTTGCTGGATGATAAAGTGTGCTTATTATCTTCATGTGGAAGGTCAACAGAAACAAACTGCACTATGCTTGGAGCACAGTGAACTTTTGTCTGCCATGTTTTGAAGCTGCTCAGTGTTACCTCTTGGTTGTTTAGATAAGTTTACTTGGTCATTAGACAAACATTTGCTGCTTGTTGCTTTAACTTTCTTTTCCTTAAGTTAGACTAGTCATCTGAAAGTAGTTGTTTGGAAGGATTACAGGAAGTAATTCTCTCTCTGTTCTTCTGTACCATTGAGCGGTTACAGTGACAAAAAAAAGACTTATTATTTCTTCTTTAAATAAATTGTTAATTTTAAACTATATGTTTTATTTTCATATTTTCTTTTGATAATAATTGATACTGAGCAGCAAGGTGGTGGTTTCTTTGGAACAAAACTTATCTTCACATATCTTTATTTTCTGAATCTGTTCCTACATAGTGTGTTTATATACAGCTTTTTGTATATGTTGATTATTTTTTGTCTGATAGAATTGTGATGAAGACCGGTATGCCAAGAAAATAGCATTCTTACCACATTTGAAAGTTTGATCATAATAGTCTCTACAGCAAAGAATTACATGGTAGCAGCTAATGGCATTCAACTGTTCAAAGCATTGTGTATGCCACATAATTGCACCCCCAAACAGAAATAAAAAGTAGAGCTTAATTTAGCAAATTAGAACAGAACAGAAAGCGAGATTTTTAAAAAAAAATTGATGCTGTTGTATACTTGCCTTTTTATGAGGCCAAGTTATAAAGAACACTTTCTGAAATTACTGTAATGAGATGTTTATTCAGTGTGGTAATAATAAGTATGTCTTCCCATTTGCAGGCTATAATTACAGTAACATTTGACGTTCCAGGAAATATAAAAGAAGAAAACTTAAATCTCTTTATTCAGGTAAGTAATACATCGCCATCAACTCAAAAAATCATCGTGGCTTTTTATGGAAACTCATCCCGTGCCATTTTGTTTATGGAAACAACTTTTCTTAGAATCTTCTATGGGAGAAGACTTTGACAGATAAGACTGGGTGCACCATGGATGTCATAAGACTGAAGGTTAGTCAGAAATTACTAGCTTCTTTGTTTTGTGCTTTTCCTCTTCACACCTAAAAAACTGCAGTGTGCTGTCGGTTATGGACTTATGAAAGGTGCTGCTGGATCACTGTAGCAGAGCAGACAAAGTGGAGAGTAGCAAGTTGTCGTTCCATGAACGACTCGGAAGGAGATGGCTGGCAGAGAAGCAAACATTGATCCTACTTGTTTTGAATGGAGAGGGCAGATGTACAGTCCTACACATCAGTGGCAGGGTTAAAAATCAAGACACAGTTAAATCACTTCTTATTTTCCACCTCCATTGCTTTGAAAGATACCATTCATCTCACATATCTAGGCTTCAGATACTGTAGATTGGATCCTAAAGATTGCTAGGTGTACTTACAATTGTTGCCATAATATGCAGAAATTCAATTTGGCATCACATAGGAGTGCAATAGTAGTTCTGGTCTACAGTTAACTTTTTACAGTATTGTCAGGCTGTAGTTTTAAAGATGCAGCTCATAAGTATTCATCTTCATGGGCACTTCATATCTTTTTCAGTTGCCTGGTTTTGAGAGGGGTAGAGGTGACAATTCAGGATTTATTTTCATTTACCTTGTATCAAGCAGACAGGTAAATAATGGAAAAATGAGAATCCAGTCAGTCATTTGGCAGGCTGTAAGAAATAAAAGAAAGTAAAGCTCTGGTTTGTTTCCTGAGAACACTTGTACATCATAGATAGCAACATAATTATTTTAATTTTATTGAAAGGAAAGTTGTTTATTTCCTTTTCAGCAACAATATTAGAGTATCCTTGTCTTCCCCTTCCTGACAAATAGGAGAAAGTAGCCACTGATGTATCTGAAGCTGCCTGAAAAGCAGTAATGCCATGCACAAGTATGTTTTTGTTGTATTGAGCATTGGAATCAAACTAATTCTTTGTAAGATGTGAGGCCTGTGCTAAGATGTGTGCTGTTCCTCAGTCACAGACAAACAGACCAAAGCAAATGAACCCCCGGTGACTAATTACAGAATGGGTTCCAAAGTTTGTTGCTTTTATATTTTTATTTTATCTGCATTCATACTACCTTTGGCAGTAAGTCTTAGAATTCCAACTAATAGGTCAAATGGAGACTTTTAAAATGAAATATTTTTAACTCTTTTTTTCTTTAGGCAAGTATAAGACAGGTTTTACAGAATGTGTTCCATTAAAATGTTTTAGAACATTATACTATGAAGTGATGAAAACTATTTTAATAGAGCTTTAGGTATGTGGGTTAATGGACTCACTCTGACAGTAATCCCTTCTAATTCTGTTGCTAGTTGTTCTACTTCACAAGTGACTTTCTCCAATATTCAGAGATTCTGTTTCAGAAAAGTATATATGCTGAGCATAAGAGTTTAATTGGAATAATCTGAAATCAGACATTTTTGTTCATTTTACATCATCTTGTTGGCAGGCAGGCTTTTATGGACTTCCATGTCAAACACCACATATGTATTCAAAGAGGCATGGTAGATGATGACATTTAATTTTTGCTTGAGCAGGCTAGGTACTGACCAAACAAGGAACAGAAGGCAAAGTATGGTAAAGTGTAATTCTTAACTTTTAACAAAATAAGGAGATGTGAAAATAGATGTTATGAGCGGAAGTGATGATTGATATCATATGTTTATTTTGACTAACAAGTGCATAGTTGCCAGAAACACTATTCCCTGCTTGAACTACTTTGAAAGTTTTGTTTCCCCTCTTATATATTTTATTTGTGAAGTTTTGTTTATATACCCTAACAGTTATTTTTCTGATAAGGGACTGGTATCTATTCAAGGCAAATCTCATCAAGTGATAGTCCAAGGTGTCCATGAGCTCTATGACCTAGAAGAGACTTCCGTAGCCTGGAAAGAAGATGAAAAGAGAATAAACAGACTGGTCCTAATTGGTAAGAGGAAATTACACATCTCCTTGTTGAGTTTAAGAAGCTGTTTTTTTCACAGACGGTCCTCTGACTTGGTCAGTGAAAAGCAATCAGGCTAACCTGGCCAGAATAAGTGCAGTGAGTATGTTCAGCATAACCCTCACTCGAAGGTTTATCCATCAAAACTTCATGTGGTTCAAAATTGCAGCTGAGAGGAGTCTACACTGTCTCTATTAGTTCCACCAAAATAAAATAAAATACTAAGTTTTCATAAATTAGTATGGCATATTTAATTTTACTTTTAAAATCTGTAATTATAAATTGGGTGATGGGAATAATTTGAATGTTTGATCAAATGTTCAGTAACTGTAAGGACTATAAACATTATAGCCATTAAAATGTTTAAAATCAGTTTTGTTTCTGAAAAGCTTGCAGTGCTATGTTCTATGTTTCTATTTCCTGTTTATTTCTATTTGCTGTGCAAAGTGTTTTATGACCAAAAATAACCTAGTTTTTCTCCTTCCCCTTACTTGAGCGGGTTGAAGTATGCTGTTGCCTCAATTTTAATACTTCTATTCTCACTCACTGGTATAATAAACATTTTCTTACCTGAGAAGAAGCAGGTTGCTACTTGTATGTGTTTTTTTGTTATGCACTGTAAAATACAGTTAGATATTTTATTTCTCTTTACAGGCAGGAACTTGGACAAGGAGACCATCAAAGAAGTATTCATAGCCACTGTGAGAGAAGAACGAGGAAACAGTTGACATCAAACTATAAAAAAGATTGTGTATTTCAATCCTGCAAGGTTTTTATGACAGGAAAGACTGAATGGCATGGGCTATAGTAGTTTCTCTATCCTCTTGCAGTTTATGCAACAGTTAAGCCCTGAAGTCTTCCTAAGAATTCCGGCTGACCTACTGCTTAAAGATTAGCCCTTATGGTCTAGAATCAAACACAATTCTCCTGTTTTGGATTTGGCTGAAACTATGTCAGCAAGATCATATACCTGTGCAGAAAGGCAAAAGGCTGTTATGTTCTACATGAATCATTACTGTGGGGATATGGGAAACGTGTTTGAAGCCTAGAGCTTTCTCTTGCTAACTGTCTTCTGCTGGGAATGAAGCAATAGTGATTATTGCCAGTGATGTAATCACAGTACAAAATGTTTAGTGTTTACTAATAAACTGTCTTCCATCTCTTTCCACTTGCTTTGTGATTTTTAAATATATGCACCCATCCCAGGTACTACTAAACCTGTTGTACAGGTTTAGTATGGCAGAGGTGTGCAAGATTACATGGAGTATATGCTGTCTACGTAAAAGCTGTGAATACAGTGTTTGGTCACATAGTCAGCAGTTTGAAAGATGTAGCTGAACTCTTAGATCTTCTAGGCCATGACCCCGCCGATTCAGGATCTGGGGAACTGGGGACTGCATGTTTCCACTGTGTTCAGGCTACCCTGCATGATTTGTTATGGAGTTCAGTGACACTGCTTTGAAAACCTAGTCTGAAGCTTTTGTCTCTCTACTCATTGCAATTTAGAGTTGAACTTCCTGCCCTGTACATTCTCTAGTACTCTTCGTTCACCTCTTGGCTTTAGAGGGATATTTTGGCTGCGGCTGGGTGAAAGCAAAATGAGTGAATGCAAGAAGATAATGTAGAATTAAAAATGTTTACAAATAAAATTCTAGGACATGCAGATCTGAAGAATGGACTTTTAGCTACAGTGCTTGCTGTGGATGCTTGGTGCTGTATCTGAGTAAGTAGAAATCTGTTCTCAGTTTTAGGCATGTGTTACTTGTCTCATACCTAACATGGAAAAGGAAAAAAGAGGGCCATTCCATTATCAGCAGTCTTAAATTTTTTCACTTTGCTTCTACTGGAATATATGAGTTTGGAATTTGTTTTCAAAAGAGCTGACAATGGAGACATCTATTAATCTTTCACTGCCAGGTGTCTCAATTGATTAAAATATTTAAGTCATGTATCTTAGCTAAGATAGAGCTCTTTAGTCTCCTGGTAGATACATCAGCAGGCATGACTTCATTCTTCACATCAGAAGTAGTTTTAGATAGCTTGAAGTAGTTTTCAGAATTTAATTTTTTTCTCTAAAGCAAGGTATAAAAAGGACAATCTGCTTACACAATGTTGATTTCTGTTTAGCAGAGCTTGGTGGCGTTTGAGTGGGCTGGGTATATTGCTGAGTGATACTCAGACTGTTTCCCTTAGCAGTTGCATCTCTTCATTTCTAAAACTAATATATGTTCTCACACTGGGAGAACACTAATATGTGTTATCACGGTGTTTTGGACTACATAAATGACACACAGTCCTGCATGACAATTTGTCAAATGATTGCCATCGCTGTTACTCGTTGAGTTAAACGGTCACATAAATGCAAGTTTGTAGATAATACATTTGTATTTTTTGCTGCTTTTGTTTCCATTTGTCACAGGAGAAGTGATCAAAATACCTCTTATCTTACAAATGACTCATGTAATGGAAGAACTCTGTTCTCTTTAGAAAGATTAATCTCTGAAGTGTTAACTAACTTTTGAATCGAAAAAAAGTTCAGAGACTTAATAAGAAGAGCTGCAACCATGAGTCATAAGGGAAAAAGCCATGGATGGCTTACACACTGTCATATTTTAGATGCTTGTTTTTTTAATATTTGCGCACCCACCACGCAGTGCACCACACTCTGAGATTCCCATGATGACTGTCAATACACTGGGGTTTTTTGTTGCTGTAGAGGGGCATCTCTGCAGCTAGAAGTACATGCTCTGCACTCTATAGCTCGTGTTGATACTACTTATCCTTGCTAGGACTTTGCCTGCACTGCTTGCAATCCTAGTATCAGAGACGCTTTAGTCAGTATGCACATCTTTGTCTCTGCTTGTCTTCTGTAAACTGCCTGCATAGTTCAAGGGATCCCCTGGGGTGGAGAGCAAGCAGCTCCTGGGCAGGGTGGGAGTTTGTGCTCTTCTGTCCTTGCTGGCTGTCGGGATGCCCCAGTGCTTTGTCCTCTTCTGTTCACACATAATGACACTGGTAGCATGCCAAGGGCCTCGTCTTTATCCTCATCTCCCAAGAAGACCACTGATTACTTTTCTTGGATATTTATTTAACCAACTTTTTCTGGTCTGTTCTTACATGCCCAGCCTGGGGTGCTATGTCTTGTTTTGCATCATGCCAGAATGAAAAGAGGAGGAAAGATAATGGCAGCTCTGTAAAAGTTGCCCATAGTGAAATTACTGTAATTGTGTTACTGGGAGCTATGTCAAGGATGGCCTTCTCCAAGGAGCTAGAATTGGTTTGAAGTGAGGTTGTGGAGGAGGGTGAAAGGGACAGGCAGACACCACTCAGCCCTGTCTTGGGGCTGTGGCATGGATGGTGGGGCAGCTGGGGAATGCTCAGGTTGGGGTGAGGAGGGATCTGGTAAGGAAAATCATTAGCGGTTCTCCCTGTCCAGGTCCCAACAGGGGCACAGCCACACCTTCTCTGAAGAAATGATGGCCATCCAGACCTGAGTTTACTTCCCAGCCAGGTTAACTCCCACTTACGGTGCTTCAGTCCCTCCTCCAAGACACGTGAAGCTCTAGGTAGGAAGTGATCTTGTCAACAAACCCCACACATTTTGTTCCCTAGTAGAGGCAGAGGAGTTTCTGTCCTAGAGGCAAATTGCAATGATTTGATCACTTCTGTGCCTTCTTGAATATCAAACATCTACAGAAATAAACTTTCCAAAGCAGCATTTTTCTCCACAGTATTCTACTTTCCACGTTTTTATGAGCTCTGTTAAACTTGAAACCAACAGAAATTATATCCTTGCACTCTTGTGCCGTTTGTTTGTATCATCTGTTGGGTTTAATCTTCAGGAATTACCCAGGAAGCTGAATGGATGATCATGGTTTAATTTATTATGCCCTTTAAAATTTAGGTGGTTCTGAACTTGGTAGTATTTTACTATATTCTTACTTTTTAATCCTTATGTATAACCTCCCACCTGCTGAAGCAGGTTGTTGTCCATGTTCCATCCCAGCTCCTATAGGCAGGATGTGGCCAGAGGGGACGGGATAGATAGGGCTGGAGTTCCAGCCACCTGCTGTCCTCATGACCCACACGGTTTCTCTGCTGCTGTCATCAGCTCAGCTGCCCTGCAGAGCTCACAGGAGCAGCGTCTGCCTCTCCTTGTGGGGCATTTCCTCTGCTACCAGGAACATTGGCCCAGCCAGTGTCCGTTGTTTCTTATTCCTCCCTCTGTCCATGTGAGCTTTTTTTTGTGTTTGCAACCATGCTTTGCTCATCCTGCACTGCTATGTATCTTCACATTGCATCCAAATCTGTTATATAAATTATATATATGTTGTGTACACTATATGCAGGTCTGGGTTTGCCTGCTTTTAACTGACTGTAGTGAATTGTTTATAGCAGTGGAATTCCAGTTCTAGGCCTGTGCCCCATTTCTTACCACCCCTTATGCCTGTACTCCTCTGCAACACATCCTTGTCTCCACTTCTCAAGGCCACTGATACTGTATCAGTCATGTTTCTCTATGCTGCATCATTACATTAAAGCCATAAATATCTCATCCTACACGGAATGGCAGCTTGTTACTACTAGCTGTAAAAAATATGGTTGTAACATCCAAGGATAAAAAAGTAAATCAGCAATTTACACCTGGCCAGCTAGAGAAACTGCTGTCACAGATAAATTGAAGAGCTCAGAGCTTCAGGCAGGTCAGGAAAAGATTGGCCAGACCAGGTGTGGCAAATCTCAGCCCTGAGGTGCGGCACACTCAGTGCAAAGCTTGTGGCCTGTTACTGGCAGTGGCATCCTGCAGGATGAGAAGGCTACGTTCCCATCCCAATGCCCTACACATAGCCCTTTGCTCTTCCAGCTGTGGACATGCAGGCAAAGGGAACAAAGAGGAAATCCAAGTCTGGCTATGGCCAGCAGCTTCACAGAGACAGTCTGCTTGAAGCATCAGGGCTCCAGTGCACCTTGGCCTCAGTCCTACACCCACTGACATCCACAGAAACTTTCAGGAAAGAATGCAGCTGTAACAGAACGAGCATCAAGCAGTCTAGGACGTGTATTGCCCGTTAAGAAATGAGTAAAACACTTGTAACTTGTATTTACTTTAAAATGTTGGTCTAAAATGTGGTTTTATTGCACTGCTTCCAGTCTTTGAACATAATGGAGAGTCCCAGTGTTCTTACTGTCCTCACTCAGCTAGTCTGAAACACCAACTTCACATTGCTCTCTTAATAGGATTCAAATCTGTTGCATCTCTTTCAGTTTAGTAATTTCAATCTACAAGCACAGCTAATTTGTTATTTGGATTATTTATTACTTTCTCTGTACTGCTCTTGAAAGTTTTAAGTTCCTTTTTAATAGGAATGAGCAGCTAAGAATGATCTTATACTGTTAAAATTGGTATTTTTCATAATTTCACTTAAATGCAACAGAAAAGGCTACCTTTCTCTGTCTTGACCAGTGCAGAATTTTGTTTTCATTCACAAAAGGTTGCTCAGAATCACAGCATTGAATCTCATCTTACGGAGAAAGTTTATTAAAACCCCCTACATAAATACTACACTTGCTTGCTAACAATATCTAACAACATAATGCCATTCTAATATTATAACAAGATGAAAGGGTCTGGTTGTTGAATACTGATATGGCTGCTATCAATGTACTGGGGGCTACCTAAGCAAAGGCTTGACATTCCTATGACATTTAAGCTGTACTTTCCAGGACGTTTCAATCACAACCACAGATTCACAGAATCATAAAATAGTTTGGTTTGGATGGGACCTTTAAAGGTTATCTAGTCCAACTCCCTGCACCAAGCAGGGACATCTTCAGCTAGATCAGGTTGCTTATAAATAATAGGCTGGATAAACAAAACTTCTTAAATCATAGTGGTTTTATTTGCTTCTGTGTAAATGTTCTGCTACTTGTTTCTGAAAACATGCCTGTGGGATCAGCATCTACCTTAGAGGAACTGGAGGAAGGTGAGTAAAAATCAAAACCAACTCAGGGGCTGGAGTTCTGGTTTGCAAAGAGGAATATCAGAAAGTAATTTATCTCAGAGGATAACTCAAAGTTAAGACTGCAAAGCAGCATGCTACTTGAGATGAAATAATGACTTTACTATCCAATAAGTAAGGAAATTTTACTTGGTGAAGAACTCTGCTGTTGTTTCCAGAGGAAACCGAATTTGTTCCAAAAGAGGATTTATCCCAGTGCCTCCATTTCTTGGTTTTTACCTTCTTGTAGCTGATCTGCTCAGAGGTAGGAAAATGTCACAGTAAACGAGTATTTGCTGTCATCTAGCGGTAACATTTGTTTCAGCACCTTTGTTAGCCCTTTAACGATGCAGAAGTAGTCTTCTAGGAAATTCTATCTGATTTTGGTCTTATGGTCTTTTCTAGATTATAAAGGAGAGAGTTTATGAAAAATAAAAAATCTGTATCCCTTCAGTCTAAAATCAGAGTGAGATTTTTTTTCCCCCTGCAAATTCTTTTTCTTACAAAAGTAAGAGAATACTGACTTCATGTTTTTGATGGAGGACTTTGCTGACATAGTTGCCAGATTGAATTATGATATCAAAAGTGCCTGAGAGGGTAAGTTTTAGCTTTCCACCCCCACCACCATAGGAAGAGGGATAATTTTAATCAGGTTCTTCAAAATGAGTGGTCAGAGTGCAGAGTGTTGTCTTCATGATATATTTTTAGTTTGGTGGGGATTTTTTTAACCTCCCCCCACTCCCCAGGTATTCTGGATGGACAGTGTTGCTGATTAATCACATGGCCATGAAAGTGACTGGATGGGAATTGGCATCATTGACATAATCCAATTCAAAATAAAACCTGACAAGCAAAGGTCAACAAGAGCAAGTCAAACAACCACCCTTGGTTAAACAGGTGGGTAGAAATAGCCCTTCACTTCTGTGCAAGAGGAGCATCCTGGGAAAAAGAACTGGTAATTCTAGAGTAACCAAGTCAGCATGTTACTTCTCTAAAAGCATTGTAGTCTAAATAAGAGACGTGTTCAAGCCAGTTCTGTGACAGACTCATTTTTGCAGTAGTAGGCTCCAAAGACCTCAGCCCAGGTGTGAACTGCAGGTATAAATATATACATTAACTCAGTGTCTCTGGCAATCCCAAGGAAACTCTCTACTTCACACCTGCATCTTATTATTTTACTTTAGCTAACTTTTTATTGTGACAGCCAAGTACAGTCACACTGATTTTCCACAGTACATCAATTTTTTCCACTTTCACTTTCGTAGTACCTAAATAAGAAAATCTTAAATTACCCTGGGATGAATCAGGTGAAAGGTCAGGCAAAAGCAAGAATGGAAGTCACACCAAAACAGAAAAGCTGGTTTGTCTGACAACAATTCTCCAAAGGTGTACATACAAATGGATATCCCTAAATAAGCACCCTTCCTGGCTTGCAGGTCGTGAAAAGTGAGAGCAAACTCCTCAGAGATAAGCTAGAAGGTTTGATAGGTTACATAAGAGAAAAATAAATCAGACTTTGGCTGTGGACAGAGCTCCGCAGAGGCTGACAGAGCAGATATGCCCACAGAAGGAGGCGCTGCTCGACCACTTTCCACACCTCTTGGTGGCATCTGCAGTAGGGCAGGGTCCTCAGCTGCTAGCCAGGACTTGGATCCAAAGCTCTTGAGTTACCCTGAAGTTACACTTTTGACTCATTTTCTATGATTTTTCCCTGGACCTTAGTCAATTATTTCTTCTGGATTATTTTTATAATTTTAAAGAACTCTTCTGGCTTCTGTCCAACCTTCTGAAAGAAACAAGGAGAGTCACTTGATTATGGAAAGGTTGTTTAGCAGACGTGGCATGTTGCTGTGAGACATTTTCTTACTTTCATCAGCTATTGTCAGAAAATAAAACGAGTTCCCTGGCAAAATCAATTTGTCAGGTAGAATTTAGACTGTGCATGCTGAAAAATTATGTGACCCTTGATGTGAGAGAGAGAAGAATTCTTGAAAAGAGAAAAATCTCAAGTGCTTTGTCCAATAGTATTCCCTTAAATGGCAGAGTCAGACACAGCTGGCATAGTGAAGTTAACTATTTATTTTTCAGTGGGTGCAAAAAACCCCAAAGCAAACCATTAAGCAACCACTTAAAGTGATCAAAACCACGCTATTTACACTTATTAAGGAATCATAGGAATTCCGTCTGGGACTCTTCCTTAAAACAGGGCTTTTCAATCCCTAGGTCTCAAAGTGCTTTCTAAAAGGCGAGTGAATTTGTTTGTTGAACTGAGACTTAAACATATTGTGTCTTTCCCAAAAACTCAGAAATAAAGCTGCTATTAAAATCCTCCTCCATTTGAAGGAGCAGTTTTTCTATATTGCTTTATTCTTCCTGTTTTGTTTGTTTTTGTTTCTGTGTTTGTGTTCCTGAGTAGTTTAGCTTTGAGTTCTTCTCAGAGATGCTGTGACTCAGAGCAGTGATGGCATTTTGCTTTTATTACCTTGCTTTCCTGTTGCAGAAGGCCAACATACATAAGGCAAGGAATCCCTGTACCAATCATTATGTTGAGTGTATACATTCCTTCAGATATGTTGGTGAAGAGGTGTTGTGGGAATATTTCTTTCTCTGCATTTTTAAACTTTTCATATGCTTTGACTAAATGTATAAAATCACAGGCTTTTAAAATGGATGAGTAATACATCTCTACCATAAATTCAGTCTCTCTTTCATGTACTAATCTGTTAGTACAGCAAGAAAACCAGCAGCTTTTCTGCAGCCTTTACTACCTTGCATCCCTGGGCTAGGAGATAGATAGGCAGGATAAATTTGAGAATGCATGTCCCATTTCCGTGTTATCGCTGCCCAGCTCCCAGCATCAAACCATTGTGTCTCAGCTGAGCTTTTCATTTCACTTAGTAATTCCACCACTGAGAAGGATGGACACACACAGAGAACATGCTTGCTTGTAAGGAATGGACTTTAGACCCTGAAGTAATTTGTTTGCCAGGAACCCACAGGGCACAAGTGGGTGATGATGTGAAAGATGCCATTCAATTGGCGGTATCTGTAAGATGTATTCTGTCATGGTTGTAGAACATGATGTCATCTGAGCACTACAGCCTGGAGGGCCTTGACATATGTCACTCTCACTGGATGCAGCGGCAGTACCTATTTCTTGCACCTCTGAAAATCAGACTGGGAATCTGCAGGTCTGAAGCAGTAGGAACAGTTTGTAAGTTGCGTTTTATTCTATGCATGTCATGTGCTGGAATGACAATTGTATGGATAAATTTTCCACTCTTAACCGGTGACATAATCAGTAAATAGCCATAAATGGAAGTGTAAGGCTTCCACAGTGTACACGAAATAAGTTCCTACTAAATCAGGCCTTGACAACACGGTGCTTGCTTGGCAGTACAAACAGCTTGTTAAACAGAACGTATCTATCTCTGTCACACAGTCTAGCAAGACTGTGATGACTGCACACTTAATTTTACATAAAGTAAGATTAGCTAACCTATTTTCAGTTAGAAAAAGAGTATCACACACTTGAGAGTGGGCAAAACTATTTGAAAAAACTTTCTGCACCATTTGGACATTTTAGAGGATGTTCTTTTAACAACAGTTGCTTTCTCTGTTAGGTTAATGATTGATGATTGTCCTGGTTCCTTTTCTCAATCCTTTTCTTCCTTCTGGTTTCTCTTGATTAGATGGATAGTAACAAGCAATTTTGTAAGTCAGACCTGACTTACACAACATCACAAGTTGCTGGCATAGCAGTAAATCAGTTATCAATTATGAGAAATATGTTTTCGGGGAATTTTTCCTGTTTGGGCTTTCTAAATCAATTTGCATGTAAGTTTGTGTGAAAATGTTCCTTAAAACAATCACTCCATTTCACGGTAATTACAGACTTGCAGCTGTAGTGAAATATACACTTTCTGGGGATTAAGTAAGATTTCCAGAAAAGAACTTGACTGGTATCCATGAGATCATAAATACTACTTCTCAATAAAACTCTGCAACAAGGGAACTAACTTTCCTGTAAGAATCTTCCTATCTTTCTCTGCCTTTTCTAATATACTAGAAATGCTTGCATAGAAATCTTTAATTTGTGAACTGAAAGACAAGACAGATAAAGTCAGTCAAAATATCTACCAATTTTTCAATTTAATTTTCTTTTTAAATTTTTTTAAACTCCTAAGTAATTTACGTTTTGAAACAAAATCATTGCAAGTCAAAGAAAACAACATAAAAAAGCCTCATTTGGAAGCACTGGGGTTTAAAAGTGTTTTTGTCCTTATTAGCAAAACAACATATTAATTGAATTGCAATTTTGGAGTGACTTAAAGAAGCTGACATTTTATTTTTAGAACTTTTTTTCTTCAGTAGCTCAGGTTAACAACTTACAGTAAGTGTATGTGATTCTTCATATGATAACTGCACTATAAGAGGAACTGGAGTATCCAGCTCCGCGGCAGAATGAGAATTTGAACTTCAAAATATGGTACCATGGTGAATGGCTGAATGAATTTTGAGTATCCACATTTCTACCTCAAACACATATTGCATGAAAGAACTGTAAAAATATGTTTCCATCTAAAACTCAGGTATTATGCTAGTGATGACTTGTGAGCTTAATGGCAAAACTTGCTTAGTTAATGGCACTTGTTCAATTCTCCCGCAACATTTGCAAGCCAATATAAAATATTTTTCCTTAACAGAAAGGAAGTGTCAGGTCCACAGCAATTTCCTGTATGTTGGCATCAAATCAGAGATGGGCTGTGTTTCCATAATCTACCTTCAAGAAAATCCATTAGTATTTTCTGCCATCTTGCAGGGGGGACACTTCAGGTCACCAGGTCAACTGAATTAAAAATAATTGTGTGGTTATAAAGGGCTTCTGTTGCAATGGGACAGATTTCTGTCCTTCAAGTCCACATAGGCTGCAACCCAATGCCCAGCTCAGTACATGACAAAACTGGACCTAAAGGGACAAGGGCACCAGTACGATGCTGGTAAAACACCAGATGGGCAAACACAAAAATTATAGGTCTTAAAGTAATTAACGCTGCTATGTTGTCACAAGGCAAATGAGTTATGATAAACATTTTAAGGCTCAGGAATTAAAAAGCTTTAGGAATCAAGTAAGAACCCAAGTAAGGCGTGAAAATGTTCCTGAACTACATTGCATATGTCAAACCATGTTTCTAAAATTGTCATTCAGAAAGCCAATTGTTTTAGTTGGAAACAGAACAAATTTAACATGTATCCTGTCACTCCATTAAGTTGGTTTTTATTTTAACAACCTTTAAAAAACTCACTCACAATACAGTTTGGTAATACCAAGAACATATTTAGCTGTTGTTTTCCAAGATGACATTCCAGACTTTTAATATCATCCCAAATTGATAATTATTCATTTGTTGAAGCTACACAGCAGTAATCAGTTAATGCACTGCAATATTGGCCATTTACAGAGACCTCCACTTCTCAGTGACATCTTCTGAGAACAGGACTGCTTGCGGGACTTGTGTTGCTATAAAACAGAAATTGAAGCACTTACCCATGGATAAATGTATCAACATCATGCTAATCGGGGTGCTGGAAAACTGAAGAATTTATTGTAAAAAGTAAAACATTGTTTTCTTCAGCTTTTGTCCTAAAACGTTCAGGCTCTCTACATTAACTTCCTCATGCTTTGCACCACTACTGTGAAGGCTGATAATTTATTTTTTAAAACAGAACCTCAGGTGCCCCTGAAATAGCATGACTTTGTCACTGAGTTTTGTAAAGTATTACAAGAACCATAATGAAAGAGGGGTTACATAAAGTTTTGGTTGGAGTTACCTAAAGCAGCGCTTGAGTTTGAACTAAAAAATTCACAGTGCTTATTACAACCCATTACACTTCTGGTAATGCCTTTGTCAAGGCAATGCTTGAAAAGACTGTAAAACACATTTTTTCATTACTATACATAAATTATATGGGTGGAGACAAGCAATTTTGGAAAATTGTCACTGATTGTCCCTCTTAAATATACATTCTGAGAATGCCAGTGTTTGCAGAGTTTTTGAAATTGATTCACATTGATATATTTTCTTCCAAATGCTGAACACATTTCCTCTATCCATACAGAAAATGCAGTCAATTCTTTATTTCAAGGACTATCACATTTCTTCTTACTTTGGTCATGTGTTTTCCTTTATTTGGGTCTTCTCTGCTCTTTCTAATGCTTTCCATCTTTGCTGCTGTTTCCAAACACTTGCTCTGGTAGATAGGAGTTATCTGATTTTATTTCAGCTTTCACTAAGGCACACTGTATGTCATAGTTTCATTGCTGGCAGTGCTCAAAATTATTTAAGATACAGCTACCTCATTTATAATTGTGCCTTGCTTACATTAGAGATATGAGAACTGGCATTTCCACAGAGCATTTGCTGTTCAAAATGCATTCTGAATCAGTGTAAGAAGCCACAGTCATGACTACAGGCTAGTAGGTCTAATAAAAAAGAGAGAGGAGATTACTGGTTCCCTGTATATGCTCTGGCCCTCTGCTGCTAAAGGTGTTCTCCCAACAGAGATACAATCCTTGTATCTGCTTAAATGGACTACTTTGTTTAAACTAAACTGTTGGGCCTTGCCTACCATAGCATGTGGAGTGTTTCACTGTGATGGCAGCCATCCCTGCCAAAGTGATGTATGTGTAGCAGAAAATCAAATTAAACTGTCACACTCTATCTGCTATGAGCAACTAAAAAGCCTGCAGAAATAGGGCTCAAAACCATGACCGAGTTCCTCTGGTTACCATTCATCAGATGACTCTCACTGACTCTTAATGAACTACTGAATGAACTACTTAATGGACTCACAGCCTCTATAAAAGACAAAAGCATTTTACCCCATGTTTGCCTGGTCACCTCCTATCATTGCAGCTAACACTTTGCTTTGTTGAACCATAACACTACACTGGGCTTCTGAGTGGTGTATGAGCAGACCCCTTCGCAGAAATCAGAAAAATGCCTTACAAAACTATTTTTGCCTGCTCAGGTGAAGGTCTACGCCAAGGATTTCCTAAGCATGAGAATGACATTGAGGTGACACGACTATTTTTCCCAACTCTCCTACCAAGAGAGTTGTCCTGGCAAAAAAATGCTGTGTGGGCCCAGTGTGAAAAGAACATTTGGATGGAAAATTTCAGCTGATGTTTGACAGTCACAGGCATCTATAAACACAGCCTTTATACTGGGAAATGTCAGGCATCTTTGTAGTCGCTAGTGCCACCACCTCTGCATTTCATTTAAGCAGAATGAATCCACGTCTATGAACTAAGCTTTGCCACACATCTGTATGAAATGACTTTGTTTATCATAGGGAAAGACACCTTCAGAGTTGGCTTTACAGAGAGTGACCCTGGAGAGAAACCAGCACGGTCAGTTTGAAAGCCTCTGTTCAAGTTTACTTACTATACAGAAAACTTGCTTTTGAGCAATACAGTAAGGGGAAAAAAAGTCGATTCCCTTTGTTCGTTCTTTAATTGCCTTCTCCCCTGTTTCCTCGCCTGGGACAGTATCACTGCCCGGCCTCACTCCAGCCGGGACTCTTCGCTACGGGTGGGTGCTGCCCTCGGACGGAAGGTGCTGCCGCCGTGCCCGGGGTACGTGGCTGCGGGCCCGGCGGGGGTCGGCGGGGGGGGCCCGACGCTGACAGACCGTGATCCCCCCGAGCAAGTGTGCGGCGCTGGCTCGCCCGCTCCCCGCTGCCTCCAGTTACATCCCTGGCAGGAGCCCGCGGCTCTCAGCTTCGCTTTCCAGGGTTATTTTTGGCCGGGGCCGCCGCATGCTGATGGCAGCGGGCTGGCGAGCCGCGGGCGCCTTGGCGGGCGGCGAGGCGCCGGCGGGGCCCCCGGCGGGGCGGGCGGGGAAGGG
>VZRV01002997.1:649219-672489 GCA_013398115.1 Falcunculus frontatus
CCGGCAGGGCTGCACCATGGTGGTGGGCAGCGACGGCAGGTACTTCAGCAAGACGGCCATCGAGATCGTCGTTCAGATGGCCGCGGCCAACGGGGTAAGCGGCCCCTCACCCTCCCCGCCGCCCCTCGCCGGCCCCTGCTCCCCGTCCCTGGCAGAGGCACCCGCGCTCTGCCCGAGTCGGCGCTCCCGCGGGAAGCACGGGCAGAACCTTCCAATGTCATCACCCGGACAGCGCTCCAGGCACAGATACAGCCCGGAGGAACTCCGCGTGCGGCTGTATTTCAGCGCTGTGCGCCTCAGGTGCCCGGGCCTGCCCCACACGTGCCGGTTCGTGCGTCCCCAGGGCTGTGCCGCTGGGCCCTGGCAAGGTGATGGTTCCGTCGGGGTGTGGCGGTGGGGATGGTGGCAACCTCAGGAGACTGCCAGCCGTGCCATGCTGTTTCACACCTTATTCTAGAAGGAGGAAGGCATGGGAGCTGAAACATAGTGCTCACTCTGCAGGAGAAAATGTAGCAGAGTTAAAAATAAGTACATGGGAAACAAAGGTATCAGACGTGCATCTGCTGCTTAGGATATTTTAAAAATGTTCAAGGAAAGTTGAAGGAAGAGGAATTCAGCATTTTACCCACATCTTAGGAAAATAAGAGTTCTTTTCTATTGGTCACTTGCTAACAAATTATAAAATGCAGGAAGACAGCTGTGGCAGAAACCTCTGGTCAGATGGGATACAGATTTTTCTTGTGCAATTTTGAAAGTAGGAAAGAACTTGGGAAGAAGACTTAAGTCTTCTGCTAGATACATGCGTGTGTGGATGTCCATGTACAGAAAGCTGGAAACACCAGATAATGTAGGCTTGAAGTTCCTGCTTCAAAGCAGAGTTGAAACTGCTGTCTCTTGTTACGATGCCTAGACTGATCCTCTAAATTTGGCAAAAGGTGCCATACAATTTTATAAGGTTTCTTTTTGTAGGGATTATTTTTTTCAAAAGCTCAGTACTTTGTAGGCAGTCCTTTCAAAAGATCTTTCAATTTTGAAATGAATCTCCATATGTGTTTGAATTTCCCCTGCTGATTTGTTGTCACATACAAGCTATATAGACCAGCCAGTCTTGTATGAATAACGAGTATTTTAGCTTTACTTCTAAAGCATGTTCTCAGCATGCTGATAGTATCAAGCAGATGCTGAGTGATGCCTGAGATGTCAGAGACTGACTCTGTTACATACTCTCTACTCAGTGCAAAATCACCATTCCTATAGGGCCTTGGTAGAGGCCAGGGTTTATGCGGCCCAGGGTGTGGGAGGGCTCTGGGGGGGACACTGGTGAAAGTGAGTACAGTAGCAAGACTAGCACAGTGAAGGGAGCATGCAGGGAGTGATTGTAGGGCAGAGGAAATGGGCTGATGTGTGAGGAGTTGCAAGGAAGGTGGGACAGGATGCGGAGAAGTGCTGCTCCCTAGCCCCATTGCCCGTGTAGCTCAGTGGAGACAGTCTCACTGATGGAATTGTACCTGTTGACCAGGTGGGATGAAGTGCAGCAAGAACTGCCCTGCTGAGGCTGAGGTTGTTGCCTGTCCTTGCACTCTGGTAGGAGCTACAGGAATGGGTTACAGTGCAGGGTGACCACAAGAACTGTGATGCTGAAGAAATTTGGAGTTTAGAAGAGCAGGTGCTTCTCAGCCAAGTTATGCTGACTAATTTTTCCTGTCAGCCTGCCTCCTTCCTACTGCTTCTGTCACATTCCCTGTCTTGCTTGAGTATCTTTCTGCCCCCAGGAGATTTCCAGTTTGACATGTTTCTGGCACCTTGCTGTAATAATGCTTCCCCTTTCTTAAGTTACTGCAGGTTTCTTAGAAACACAATTTCTCCCTAGTGTTTTCTGAAGCCAAACCCCACACTTTTCTGCTTACAGTTCTCACAAAGATCTGAATTCACGCATGATTATCTTGCTAATGACACAGTCCTCAGAAATTCAGCAGCCCAGCTGGTAGGGAGCTACTGAAAGGGCTTCCCATTTCCATGTTCTGATCCTCTATTCTCTTTCTAACATCTTCACCCTGCTCACCCTCACCTCTTTTTCTCTCAAGCACAATGTAAATGCGTAAGTCTCATGTATACTTACTTAGTACTGTTTGTATGTTTTATTTTTTGGCTGTTAAAATACATCTGCTGGGAAAATACCTAAATCTCCTTGATAGCATTGTTTAGCACTGTGCTATGTAAGTAGGGGGAGGGGAAGAGAAGACTTGGACAGCAAAAATCTCTCCCTTTTGATGAGGTTAATATCATGAGAAAGCATGTAGCTGGTATCACAGGGAAAGAAGTGAAGTGATGTAGGCTGGATCAGATGAAATGTGGGGTAAGCTTGAAGGTGCATTGAAAATGTTTGGCTGCCCTGAGTGCCAGGAGAGGAATAGCCACACAGTGCTGATAAACTGAACTTTAATCTCCTTCCTGGAAGACACATACCGAGTGTCATGGTTAGTTGTGCCTGCTGAGTACAAAAATAAAAGTGATTTTCTATTATCAACTGTAAATGGATTGCCCTTTAGAGTTGCTAGGTTCCTCTTGTTCTAACTTGGTGACTCATCCCACATTCCCCCTGTGCTAACAGCCTAGCACGGTTGGCATAGGCTCCAGTAGAAGGAATGAGATGAGATGAGGTCCCTTGCTCAGTCAGCTGCCAGTGCTTGGCCTGCCTTCCGCTCATCCTGGGTGCTGCTGGCTCATGCCCTCCAGCTCAGGGCTGCAGGTACATGCCCCACAGCTGCAGCCTGCACAGCCTTCCCCTGCTGGCAGCAGCTGGCAGGCTGGCCCGTGCTCTGCAGCTGCAAGCAGCACGTGCTCCACCAACTCTTCAGAGCTAAGGGTGGCTAAACAGGGTCACCCTTCAGTGGGGCACACAGCTGGGGCTGTAGCAAGCACATTTGTCTAAGGGACTGCATGTCATGGGAAGGTGGGGGAGCGTGAGGAAGGCCAGACAGAGGTCCTGTGCCATTCTGGGTTGCAACGAGCAGTTTGACAAAGCAGAGTTGGTAGGAGAGTATCTGACGCTCTACTTCCCTTTTCACCTGTGTCCTGCCAGTACTAGTGTCTGTCAGCCTTAATATCTGCAAAAACTGAGGTAGAAGGCTCCAGCAGTTGAAATGCAGTTCCTCTACGAATTAGATGCAAATATTCCATTAGAGCCACCAGCTGGATGGGGTGTCTCATTTTTGATGGACAGTTTAGGATAGGTTTAAATGAGAAGCTGTTATTTCTGAGTCTCAGTGGCAAATGAGAGACTAATGATCTTACACTGAATATGGAAAGTCATGACAACATGCTAGAGAGATTGCAGAATATTGATAGTAATGCTGTAGAAGTTTGAGATGGCAGAGAGTTGAGTTTTCTGGTTGTCTCCTATGTAATACCATACTGGTTTTATTTACCATGGCTTTTCATGCAAATCTTGCCCTCTCTCCCTAAGTGTGTGTGATATTTATTTTCTTCTACACTGAGTGTGGTGTTCAGTCATCTTTAGGATACTGTAGTAAAAGATAGGAAGGCACAGCCCCAGATTGTTCAGGATGTAATCTGCTTGCTTCATGTTCTCCCAAGTATAATTGACTGAGGCATATGAGACATTACTGGAAAAAATAATTTAAAAAAGCATTAAGTGATTCCATGGTAATCAGCTGAATCGCCTGAAAATGCACAGCTGCAAGCAGTAATATTGCATAAAAGTGTTCTTGTAAAAGTACTTGTAAAGTACTTGTTAGGGTACTTTATTCTTTCAGCTGTAACTGTTTGTTGAGGATCTTTGTTTCTGCTGTTGCTACTAAAAGTACAGTGACAAAATAGAATGTGGCATAGGAGTATTAGAAGAGTATTAGAAGAGATGTTAGTATTAGTAGTATTAGATTAGTATTAGAAGAGATGTTACATGCCTGTGATCTTGTAGCCATGCCAGGTTTTGAATTCCAAAGATAATTTTTCCATGCTATGAAATTGTCCAAGATTTTCAGAAGGATATTACTGGAACTTTAATTGTGAGTCAGTATGTGGGTACAGTTGGTTACTGTTTTAGCCCAGATTGCGAGAAGTCTGTAAAATTGGACATTAATTAAATTAATTAAATAATTAAATGCTAGTTTAGTATTTGGTTTGAAATGAAGAGATTCTGAACCAAGAAAAGGTGACCTTGTGCATTCCTGCCACCAAAATGAAGAAAGCAAAGGAAGATGGGTAGCACATTTACACCTCTAAGGCCTACACTGTCCTTAGGGAGTTTTGTAGAAGCACTGATGACCTTAATGTAAGGTGAAACTTTATAGTAGTCCCTGCAAATAAAATAACAGCGTATCATTTATGTAATTTGATTTGCAGGATGCTTAATTTAGCATGCTAAATATTGCAGTATTTCTATGGTATAGAAATTAGCATAATAAATAGTATGTCTAAGTAGTATAGAAATAGTAGCCTCATGACAAATGCTTAAGGCAAATCAAGTTATTCATATTTATATTAATATTTGGCATCCAGAAAAATGGAAAAACTGGTTTGTGCAACATCTGCTGAATGGGAAAAAATTAAATATGGTGAAGAGATAGTCCTAGGTAATTTGTGCATTCTGAAAAATTTAAGTATTCTACTAACTTTTAAAAACACAGTGCTGTGCATGAAGACAAAACCTAAAACTCACTAGTTTAGAAATACCAAAAACATGTTTGTGATAAGCCTCCATGCAAGTATAAATGCATTTATACTTGAGCACCTCCAGATAGATTCAGTGTGGTTGTTTTCAAGCATTTTGTAAAATGTTATTGCTGTCATATTCCTTTTGTTTACCCATACACAATACTGTTTTAAGAGCTGGCACCCATTTCTGACAGCTGTATTTGGAAGATTGAGTCATTGCCCTAGCTTTCTACATGCTTCATAGTTTAAAAAAAGGGAGGAACAATATTCAAAACAAACAATTTCAGGCTTTTTTTTAATAATATTTTTCTTTCCATAATAATTTTTGTTTGTTTCTTAACTTCTTAACTCTCCTGTTTTCTAGCAACATTCCATAGACTTCAGAATTATCTGCAAAAACTCTGAAAAGAGAAGCAGGTAGACAAACAGTCATGCTTTCATGGGAGCTTGAGGCAGAAATCTCAGATAGGAGAGTGCATTTTCTGCACATTTTTTTAAATTTGAAAGCGGATCCTGTGATTCTCAGTGAAAGAGAAATGGCCAGACATAGTTTGTGATTGGTGAGAGTTATCAAAAAAGTAATTTATGCTTACAGTAGAAATTGATAATTTCTTTGTAATCTTAATTACTAAAATAGTTCACAAAACCAGGTTAAATAAATGATCTCTTAATCCTAATTCTGAAATTATTTTGAACCACACTTCTAAGTAACCATTAAGGTCCTCACGTGAGTGCCTGGAAGAAGGTCATCTGTATATGAAGGAATAGCTCTTTATGGACAGGAGGCAGGTAGTGACACCTCCTGTGCTGTTGCTTTGTCACACACTGTAGAGATATCAAATCTCCTTCAAACTAGAGAATGAAATTTGAAGTTCAATTCCCAGTCTGTTTTTAGATGGGGAGTGGGAGGGATTCAGTGTTCTGCTTCTCATTCTTCCCCCTAACTGCCCTGCCCCTTCCAAACTACTACTCAGTTGTGGTGGTGGTGAGGGGGTTGATTTTTTTTTTAATTGATGTTATTAAGAAACTCCAAACTTGGACAATATCCTTTTAAGCTCCATATGCAGCTGCTCAGTTCTCATCTGTAACTCTTAACCTCCCCTTCTCCCCCTGTTTTTTTTGGTCTTCCTGTTTCCCAGAAATTGGAACTCTTTTGTATTTCTTTGTAGATATGTTTCTTGTTGGCTCTTAGATTATTTATGTTAAGCTGAAACTGTAGTATTGGCGTAGGGGATGAAGGCATGGTTTTGAAATTGGAACCTTGCAGTGGAATTGCACATAATACCAAACACATTGAGTCAGTGTTTAATAACACCACCTGAAAGGGTTTTTTTTTTTTTATTTTAAGAATGGTGGGAACTTCCCCTGCTCAGCTGTGCCCTGGGAAACACACTCTGTTCATTTGGAATAGCCAAGGAATCACTACTGGCTGAAGGAGGAGCAGTGCTTTCTGGGGGGCAGGACATCCAAGGGTGTCTTGGCAGTAGAAGTGTAACTATAAGAGGCTGCAGGTCCTAGTGTAGAGTGATACTTGTGATTGCTCTGGAAGGCTGCCGTATGAAAGGCAATTCTCTTTCTATTCTCTTCCTAGCCCTGCAAATGCATCCACAGAGCCAGCCCTAACTATACTGACACCTGAGGGGATTTGCTGATTCTTGGGGTTACCTGGCAAGTTTTGGTAGCAGGATGACAGCCTAGTATTACGCTTGGGAGCTTCGCAAATCTCTATCATTGCTGTGCTCTTGCTTTACTGTCATATCCAGGCCACTGGGGTTAAATGTGCCAGGATACAGTACTTTTTGTCAGTGCTCCAGATTAGCATGCAGCCAACTCATGTGTGTATATTTCTCTGCAAAAGAATATGTTCCATACCAGGACTTTACCATTTCTATCCTGTACATACATGCCCATATGTGTGTGTGGTTATGTACTAATTTTCAAAAATTTAGTACTATTCAGAGAACTTTGGCTTGTTTTTTCCACATAGATCGGCAGATTGGTTATTGGACAGAATGGGATCTTATCCACACCTGCTGTTTCGTGTATCATCCGAAAGATCAAAGCAGCTGGTGGAATTATTTTAACAGCTAGCCACAGTCCTGGGGGACCTGGAGGAGAATTTGGAGTCAAGTTTGAAGTTGCCAATGGAGGTATGGGTTTTTTTTAAAAACACACTACAACATTCCATCTTGATATGCTGGAAATACGCTTACAAGGATAACTAGGTATCTGTAACTACGTGTTTTTCATTTACTCTGTTAAAACTGTGAAGAACATAGGCATCTTTTTTTTTTTTTTTTTTCAAATAGTGGAGGTGTACTTGCCTACATGGGTCTGAAAAATAAGCATTAAATGGTCATTGAACATTGAAGCCCTTGGGGTAGCTGTAAGATTTCTATAAACAACAGACTTGCCATCCTGTTTTTACAGTACCTTGTGTAGTCATCCAGATCACCGTAACAGTTCTTATCCTTTTATAAAGATGCCTGTGAGGGAGTTCTGTTTTCCTCATATTTCTGTGTTGCTTGTCTTGGAATTTACTTTAAAGCATGTAATTTCAGAAGCAGTATAACTCAGTGTCTTGTGTGGAAGAAAGCATTTCTTATGTTTACCCAGGAAGTAATTGGTCTTAACCCAGGTAGAGGGCTGTACCATTTTACCACTACAATTCCACCACAGGAATTCCACGGAATTTGTGTATATAGCTAAAGTCTTGTTTTCCAAGATTGACAACTAACACATGTAGGTATGTTACACATTCTGTTTTACATTATAGATCTGTGTACACTCATATAACATTATGTGATGGTTGTTGACACCTTGTATACCTCACACATGTAGAGTGCTTTCCATCTGAAAAGAATGAACTGAAAGTGCTTATAAAATGTTTCCTTCCCCATTCTGAAGGTGGGAGAACTTGAGAAGGGGGTGCTTTCTCTCCTCTCCCTTGTGTAATTGAAAAACGTGCATGGTTAAATGAGTGTGATTTTATAAACGGAATAGGCTGGAATCCCAGAGAGATTAAAGGGACTGTGTGAGGCCAGCCAGTGAGAATGCCAGGGTCACAGCACACATATACCAGAGCCAAAGCATTAGATGCATTAGCACTCTATAAACTTTAAAACACCACATGCGTCTGAAATCTGCTTGGTGAATGGGTAACGGTTGGTGGTGCAGTCTTTCTAGTGTGCTTTGCCTTTTTAAAGAGAATTCAAAAAGGCTATTAAGCTTTATATACGAAACACTCCTCAAACACAGGTCACAAGGTTCAATTATTTATGTTAATCAACACAGCCATAAAAAGTAGTTGGTTTAAGTTCCAGCTGAGAAAACATGGGTTAAGTATTAGGCAAAGTGTTTGAACTAAGACAGTGGTTAGGCACAGCAGCAAGCTCCTAGGGAAAGTTATTGTTGCTCTGTATTCCTGCTCAGTCTATTTTGCAGATCCAGGTCAAGCAGAAGTGGTTTGTTTCTATAGCCGTAGAAGAGAATGTAGAGTGACTCTGGAGGATCTCTTTAGCTGGAAATACCAGTAAACAATGCATCCATCTATCAAGGAGGATCTCGAGCTAATGACGTCCTCACCCTTTGGATGGGTTTGGATTAGATGAGTAAGAAGTCATTTTCTAAGCTAAATGAAGAATTAAGTGGCTGGTGTTTATTATATTGGTTTGGACCATCTGGTACACTGCATCTGAGATGGAAGACACTAATTTATGTGGCAATGCACTGCTCTAGCAGCATTGCTGGAGGAATGGGAAGTTTGCACTGAAAAAGCCTTCAAAGACACTTTGGATTAGGAGAGAGAATGCATAAAAGGGAATAAAGGAAATAATTTTTAGAGTGAAAGTGTAGCTTTGATATAAGCTATGAAGACTCAGATAAGCCAGAAAGGACTTTTATTGCAATTCATACTCAATTACAACTCAGACTCAACCTTTGCACTGCATATGGCATAGTTCATCTGGTAATTTTTGCATCAAGCCTGCAACTTTTATTTGGTTGACAGTAAATCTGTGAAAATAAAGCCATTTTTCAAGCTTTGGCAATGAAAGTAATTCACAAGTAAGATGTGTTTTCTGCTTCTGAATGACATAACTGATCTAGGTTGTAATTGCTAATTGTTGAGCAATTAAGGTATTTTGAATCCCAACAAAGATAAATTTCATTCAGGTAGTGGAGGGAAACTGCAATACAATACCACTGTCAAACTGGTAAGACTTCTAAAAATGGTACTTTTAAAAAAGGAAATAATGGGAAACACCAATCTATCTGATCTTGACAGGTGTGCATTTGCAGGAAGTCCTATGAAACAGCAGAACCTGCTGCGGAAAACCAGGCTTTCCTTTAATAGCTGTGTTGAGATTCCATGCAGAGTAAAAAAAGGCAGTCTTTGACCGATAAATCCAAACAAATATGACTGTAATTACCTCATCCTCCCTGCCCCTGGATAATAATTGATTTAAATACTCTATGTGAATCAAAATGTTGTGAGTAATGCAGTGTATTTCAATGTTTTATTTTTTTGAAAAATGTTTTAAACCTGTGTTGTGAAAGGACAGACCTTATTTTCTAAAATACTTTGGTTTTACTTATTCCATAGTAACTCAGATATATTCAGAAAAATGTTTGCTATAGCACTCACTTTTAAAATAGGAAATCTTCATTTAAAAGAAATGATCCAGCGCATTATTTTCTCTTATAGGACCTGCTCCAGACATGGTTTCAGAAAAAATCTATCAAATCAGCAAAACCTTGGAGGAGTATGCAATTTGTCCAGATCTCAGAGTTGATTTATCACGCCTAGGAAGACAAGAATTTGATTTGGAGAACAAATTCAAACCTTTCCGAGGTATCAGTGTATGCTTTTATGCATGTTAATCCATTGAGTCTAAATATTAGTATTGTGGCAGAATTATAATGGGTAATTATATAAGCAGAACTTCAGCTCTTTAAGGTGCTTTACTAAAAGTTACCAAATAAAAGGCAGTATGGAATCATAGAATGGTTTGTGGTGGAAGGTACCTTAAGGATCATCTTGTTCCAACCCTGCCATGGGCAGGGAGACCTTTCATCAGACCAGGTTGCTCAGAGTTCCATCCAGCCTGGCCTTGAACACTTCCAGGGATGGGGCATCCACGGCTTCTCTGGGCAACCTGTTCAAGTACCTTGCCACCTTCACAGTAAAGAATTTCTTCCTCAAATCTAATCTAAATCTCTTCTCCTTCAGTTTAAAACCCTGTCCCCTTGTCCTAATACAATTTGCCTGTTTTGAAATACTTTGTATAAGCTCCCTTTTAGGTACTGGAAGGCAGCTGTAAGGTGTCTTCAGAGCCTTCTTTTCTCCATGCTGAACACCCCCAGATCTTTCAGCCTGTCATCATAGGAGAGGTTCTCCATCCCTCTGATCATTGTTGCACTACCTTGGACCTGCACCAACAGGTCCATGTCTTTTTGGTACTGAGGACCCCAGAGCTGGATGCAGCACTGCAGGTGGGGTCTCACCAGAGCAGAGCAGAGGGGCAGAATCCCCTCCCTCATCCCCCCCCCCACACTGCTTTGGATGCAGCCCAGGACACGTTTGGCTCTCTGGGCTGTGAGTGCCCGTGGCTGGGTCATGTCCAGCTTTTTATCCCCAAGAACCCCCAGGTCCTTCTCTGCAGGGCTGCTCCCAATGAGTTCTTCTCTCAGTCTGTACTCATATCTGGCACTGCTCTGGCCCAGGGGCAGCACTTTGCACTTGGACTTGTTGAACTTCATGAGATTCTCATGGACCCACTGCTTAAGCTTGTCCATGTCCCTCTGAGTGGCACCCCTTCCTTCTGTTGTGTCAACTGCACTGCTCAGCTTTGTGTCATCTGCAAATCTGCTGAGGGTGCACTCTATGCTGATACCATGGATGAAGATATGGAAAAGCACCAGTCCCCAGACAGAGCCCTGAGGGAACCCACTCCTCACTGGCCTCCACCTAGAAATAGAGCTGTTGACCACAACACTGTGGGTGTGTCCATCCGGCCAATTCTTTATCCATTGAATAATCCATCCATCAAATCCATGTCTCTCCGGTTTGGAGATAAGATGCCATGTGGTACAGTGTCAAAGACCTTGAAGAAGGCTGGGTAGATGACATTGGTCTGTCATATATCATCTGAAAGATCAAAGCAGCTGCTGGAATTATTCTAACAGCTTGACACAGTCCCAGGAAACCTGGAAGAGAGATTGCAGCGAAGTTTGAGGTTGCCAATGAAAGTAGGGTTTGTTTTTTTTTAATAAAGCAAAAGGTCTCATCAAGAGACTCCTCATGTCAGGTGTCCTGTAGTAGACCCCCATCACGAAGTGTCCTTTGTTGGTCTGCTTCTTGATTTTCACCCACAGGGTCTCAGTCTGTTTGTGGCTGTTTCTCAGAGGCAGCTCTTCACAATCTGACCCTTCCTTAACATTAAGCACAACACCCCCACCCCTCCTTCCCAGCCTCTTTCTTCGGAAAAGCTTGTGGCTCTCAACTGTGGTGCTCCAGTTGGGTAACTCATGTCCCATGTTTCTGTGATAGCAATTAGGTCATCGTTTTCTAATTGCACCGAGGTTTCCAACTCCTTTTGCTTGTGTCCAATGCTGTGTGCATTTATAGGTATTATGTTTGTTTTGCACTTAAGGAATCTGAGTTACAGACTTAGTGCATAAGTGCATTAGGCCTCATCTGTCAGCCAAGTATCTTTGCCAAATTTATGTTCTTATGCTTGCTAGTAGTTAAACACCAAACACAAACCTTTTTGGACTAGGAATGGTTTGCTTATTGAAGTCTAATTGACAGAAGAGTAAGTGAGACTCTCAGTTTATTCATTCTTTGCTCACACTTTCTGAAAAGTTGTGGGATTTGTACATCCAGTGACTCCAAATGTACAGGGATTGCTTAAGCACATGTTTAATTTTAAGCATATGAATACTTTTATGCTTACAGTTGATTTAAAATTGTCTAACACAGCTGTTTTCTTGAAGGAGTCAAAAACAAATTAAGGGATCCTGACATGTATTTTGAATTTAACGTATATTTCATATATTTTAAATACTGTAAGACTCTACTGTGGCCTCAAGAACTTTTCCCCATTCCTGATGCCCTAGACTTAAAGCCATTTTGTTTTCCATCCAAACTTCACATTTCAAGACAATGTACATTTTGAGAAATAAAGTTTTTCATTAAAAAAAGTCCTTAAATTTTGGTTTTGCTGGGGTATTTTATTTTATTGCAAAGAATATGTTTGGCTTTTTTCGGCAAACAAAAAGCAAAGAGAATTCAGCTCCAGCACCGCTCTGGAATCATAGAATTGCTACAGTATTAAATTTTGCTTTTCAAACTTTTTAATCCCTCCAAATAGTATTTTTCTAAATGAAAACGAGACACCCCTCCCCCCCATAGATGTATAAACGTGCATACAAACAGTTGCAATTTTTCTGTATGTTTTTATAAGAAAAAAAATTTCCCAATCATGTCTTTCAAGAATACATCAGCCTGAGACAGTAGAGCTACCAGGGAACCCTATTGAAGCAATGTAATTGGCTTATAAGTGCATGAATAAATACAGTTTACACAGATTTGAATGCAGATTGAAAGTGCAGAAAGAATGAAAATAATTTAAAAAGTAATTTAAGATACTATCTGATGTATTTAAAACTTCTGCTTTTTCTTCAGTTGTGTGAACTAACTCCTGTGAATCCAGCTACAGAGGTGTTGAAACAACTGAGGTTGGGTTTGGCAGGAGTTAAAGTAATTTTTATGCTTTAATCCTACATGGGCTTTTTCTTCACATGTGTGAGCAGCTCCACTATAGTTGCCACATTTGTTCATATCTGTAAAGCTTAGGGCCTACTAAAATGCTGTTAGGAGCAGGGGATAGAAGAGATGAAATACTATAACATTTGTGAATGTTTGAGACTTTCAATATATACCGTAGGATTGACTCTTTTTCAAATAAATTTTATGGATTGTTTTTCAGCCTTGAGAACCTTTTTTTATTTCTTCAAGCATATTGTCACAATCTATTCTAAGTGTTTTTCTCAGGCTCAAAAAATGTCTGTGTCATTTTCATGTTACTCTAAAGAAGAGCATTAGTGTGAGGTCATTGTTTCTGAGCAAAATTGGATGAGATTCTAAGTAATAATTTAACTTATAAGTAAAATATTTCAAGATACTTATTTAACCAGAGGAAAAGACATTTGTATAACATATGCTTTTTAATTTAATCAGGAAAAGTAGTTCGTTCCAACATGAGTGAGAAGCATGGCTTTTGACAGTTGTTTGGTAACTGCTTTCATTATGACAGACTTATTTTCATTAATTCATTTTTGCTTAGTGTTTTACATCCAAAAGAACTAGGAAAATTGTAGTGCTCTGCCTTTATGAGTTTAAATTTCAAGTTATCAAGACCTTAGCAAAAAACCAGATGTTGTATCTGAGCCTTACTTTCCTGAATCAATGAGATCTACAATGCAAAAGTAGTTTGTTGTCCATCTGCAGCAAACTGAACACAGGTATTCCTGGTGCCAGAATTTAGAAGAATAGGCTGTATGTCTCTCTTGAAGGAATGATGCAGAGAGATACTACTGTCAGATAGAAGAATAGAACCTCTCGTGTCAACCTGTCATGGACATCTTCCTCCTCTGAGAATATTTAGCTTGCAAAGTTTTCCAGTGATTTATGATCTATAAAGAGTTTACTTTGATATCATGTATGCTCATTAATGTCTTCAGTGAAATAGGAACTGTCACATTATCTCTGCAGTCTTTCAGCAGGCAAAACTTGATCTTTTCAAGGCTTAAAGCTTGATGGTAGCCACACTGAAGGTGGTGGGAGCCTTTGACTTTTACTCTGTGGACTTCAAAGCAAAGCTGTGTCATACAGGGGTTATGTACTCTGACTTTAGTTGAGTTGGGTGGAAGAGAGCTGGAAGAAATAGCTTATGTGAGCTGTAGTAATTTTTTTTTCTGTGTGATTTTTCTAGTGGAAATTGTGGATTCTGTGGAAATCTACCTCAATCTCCTTCGAACTATTTTTGACTTCAATGCCATCAGAAATTTGCTGACCGGACCCAATCAGATTAAAATAAGGATTGATGCCATGAATGGAGGTATGAACTGCCGTGCTATTTCGACAGAATTGTAGGTACACTGAAATAACTTCCCAAGAAACATTGTACACTGCAATGATTTTCAAATAACAGTACAGCATACAAATGTCAGAGTTTTATGTAATAAAAGTAAGGGTAATAAGAAGATTTGAACGTTATACCACCAACAGAGGCAATCTTAGCAACAGGTTAGATCCCTTACTAGGCAAAGAGTTTTATCTTACTTGATAAATAAGTAAAGGCATATGTATCCAATGAAAGTTTTCTTTCTGCATTTGGAAGCAAGCAGGATGAGGTAATCTTGCCATGACAGGGTCATGAAGTATATTTCAGTGTCCAGTGACTGAGGAGGTTACAAGGCAGTCTCTACTAAGAGGAAATTCTAAACGGTATAAAACTAGTTAAGTCTGAATAAAGAAATTAAAGAGTTAGCTGGGACCTCTGTCTCACTAATGTTAAAAGTGAACAAATTTCAGTGTCCTGTGGACAAGTTGAAAGTGTCACAGAAGACAGCAAGGGGATCAATGGTGTGCTGATATTAAAAAAATATAAGCTGTGTCACTTGGGGAAACACAGACCACAATGAGATCTATTTTAGGCTACATTATGAAAATATAAATAAAGATTTCTGCAGATAATGAACTGAAGAATAGGAATGGAAGTAACACTGTTCAACATTATAGTATGGAAAACAGATTTTATCAAGCAAACCAGGTTTCATTCTTTAATGGGATTACAAAAACAGACCCATAAAAGGAGCTGGATAGACTGAGAAAACTTCTGTAAAGCATTTTATCTAATACAGTGTGATAGTCACTGTTCAAAATATCATAGTGAGTTCACAGTCAGTGTGAACACACAGTCCACTGTGGTCAAGGATTATAGTCTGCATCCAACGAATGTGAGCATCCGGTTTTGCCAAGCTGTGTCAAAAGGGCAGATGGTGTCCCTGAGCAAAGCAGAGGGAGCAGTGAGGAAGGCACTGCCTCTTGTCATGTACCATACTGGAGAGGATGTTACTGAAGTGCCATGTAAAGCGCTCATGTCCAGGTCTGTTACTGACTGTTAAGAATTTTCACATGTTGTCAAAAAGATGCATAGTCTCTCTTAGGATTAGAAAAGCTGATGCATCACAAACATTTTAAAGGACTGAGTTTGTTTACTTTATTTACAAGGTGATAGAGAATTGCTTTTGCTTTTTGGTGGAGAGATATCCATGCTATAATTTAAAGTACGTGTAGATTAAGTGTCTACACGAATACTTCTTAGTACAATAAAGAAGGTAGTTTCTTGGGGGTTTTTTTCTGCAGAAAAAATGTTTTTCAGTCTTCTCTTCTGAAAAGTGCCTAACAGAATCAATAGAGAGAGAAGGTGAGTCCAGGCAAATTCAAATTGAAATGTTGCTCGAATGTTTATGCGTAACAGTGAATAACCATTGGAGCAAACGATCAAAAATTGTTGGGGTTTGCCCTTCTCTTGATAGCATCTGACCAAAAGACTTTCTGGATGAGACACATTAGCCAAAAGTTAGCCACAATGTAGTGACATTACGAAGGACCACTTGTATATGTTGACAGACTGTCTTCTGAAATTTATTTAGCTCTGCACCTCCGGAGTATATTTTTATGCCTGTACACATTGGTAGCTTAACATTGGCAGAAAAAAGAGTAATTTGACAGGAGTCCACTTCAGAAAAGAACCCGAATCATGATATATTTTACAGAGTTAACATCTACATTTTCATGAAAAGAAGTTTCTCTCACATAGTTTTACTTCAGGTCACAGCTGCTCCAGTTAGCAAGATTTGGGAGTAAGGTAGGACAACGAGCAGTCACTCATGCATTTTTTACGTCTGAGTGACCTATTCACACTTGCATCAGGGATGCAGAGTGCTCAGGTAGTGACTGTTTAGTCACCAAATGCATGTAATAATTATGGTATATAGCAGCATGGGGTCTTTGTTGGTCATATCTTAAACAAAATAAAGAAGTATTTTGGAGTTAGTTTTGAGAAAGTTTAATTTATTCTCTGCATGGTAGCAACTAAAATGTAGTAAAATGCTTTGGTGGGCAAATCTGTTGCAATTTTCACATGAATTGGAATGTTAAGGTAGGTGTATTTCCCATTTGCATTCCCCTACTGTTTACTTTCTTTGCTACTGTGTGTTATTTAGACACATAGGATAGTGTTTTATTTTTATTCTAGTGAGAAAAACTCCTTTATGTGTATGATAATTTCTTTTCTTAATAATGGGTAAAAAAACCCTGGGTCTTTCACCATCCAGTGATAACTTTTTCACTTCCAGTAGCAGGGAACTGTGTTTTTCATATTAAATTGATTATTTTCATACTGATTAATTATTTACTGTGAGGAAAATCATGTACTCCTCTGGAATAATAGTTTGGGGTTTGTTGCAAGGACAGATGTATAGAATTGCTGAAAGTATGTTTTGTATCAAATTTCCACAGTGCTGTGAAAAATTGGAATGTCAAGCATACGCTTTTGTGATTTTATGGCAGATTTCTCTTTTCACAGTTATGGGACCCTATGTGAGAAGAATCTTGTGTGATGAATTGGGAGCTCCTGCAAATTCTGCCATAAACTGTATTCCTCTGGAGGATTTTGGTGGACAGCCTCCTGATCCAAATTTAACATATGCAACTGCTTTGCTGGAGGCTATGAAAGGTGGCGAGTATGGATTTGGAGCTGCTTTTGATGCTGATGGAGTAAGTATTTAAATCTGTCTCGAGGTTCCACCATAGTTGTTTTCTTCTCTGGGGTCAGATATGGGACACGTAAGTATAATTTATTTGCTTTTCAGTAACCCATTGAAGCTGAAAGTGGTATTACTTTCAGGTACAGATGGTAACATTTGCAACCCATAAATCAGACACAAATGTTGTAATTTGTCTCTGCAGATGACTGCAAATCAAGCAGGATTTGAAGGCAGAATGAGAATTATTTAAATAACAGGCTGGTTTTGTCTTGTGCTGGTGTAACACTATTTTCCCTGGGTAGGAACAGACCAGCATGTAGATAATACAGACTTGTCAAAGCAAACAGTAACAATGTTAAGTCCTTTTTGGCTAGCATCATAAATTAAGAGCTTTTTAGCTAAACAAACCACTGAATCATAATCTCTGTTTATTTTAATTTTTTAATGTCATGTTATCAGCATTATAAAAATCAATGTATTAGAGAAGCAACTTTCTCCCCTGACAAGGTGGGGGAAGGATAAAAAGGTTCTGAAAAACAAAAGCTGTTTTCTGTTCTCAGTAAACACAAAACACTCTCCTACTCCCATAATAGTGCATGTCATTGGCAAAAAGATTCTCCTACTCAAGCATTCTCTTGGCAGAAACAGAGCTAGTGAAGTGACATGTAGGAGGCAGAAGCTAGAAACTGATCTGGAGCTTCGATTTGCAAGGCAGGAGGGAGTGAGGGTGTGGTAGTGAGATTATAAACCTGCCAGAATGATGCCAGTAAATTTTTCTGCCCAAAGAGGGATGTGAGTAACCCAAAGCCTGTCCTTTTTTTTCCTCTACCTCCAGTGGATCTAGGAAAAGAAATTATGTGTCCTCAATACATGGAATTTAGGATGCTATTTTAAATTTCTTTTCTCCTGCAGGACCGCTACATGATCCTTGGCCAAAATGGTTTCTTTGTTAATGCATCAGATTCACTGGCTATAATTGCTGCCAATCTGTCTTGCATTCCATACTTTTGTCAGATGGGTGTCCGAGGATTTGGCAGAAGCATGCCTACCAGCACAGCTCTGGACAAGTAAGATGAAATATTTATTTGTATCACCTTGGTCATTACATTAGTTATCTCTACTTTTTATTACATAGCAATTCCAAAATTGTGAAGTCTTTTGATAAGAGCTTCTAATTTTCACAATCTTTATGTACCTCATTTTTTAAACTGGTTTTGACAAGATTTTGATCTTACCTAGACTAATTTTCCCCATCTTGACTTCCCTTAAAAGAGTTTAATTCAGTCTGGAGAAGAAGTGAATTGGTAAATCTGATGTACAGATATTTGATGGTATTTTTCAGAAAAACTTTATTCTTTTTATTAGTAAATAATGGTTTACAGCCTAATCTGGCTGCTCTTTTAATGAAAGTAATGGAAGTTTAAAATATATAAAGTAATAATTCAGTACTAAACAAGTATTCAAAAAATCAAACCCCTCCTCTTATTACAAACTGATGAAATGTATAATTTGTTACGATATTAAATGTCCTATAAGAGACTACAGGCACTCAACAAATCCATTCCCAGTTTCGAGACAGATTAAAAGTATATCTAAAACTATTTCTGATAAATCCAATCTGGTCTTTAAAGATTTGCTGGATGAGCATCTTGTGTTAGCAGCTGGATTTTGAATAAGTCTCATCCAGGCCTAAATTTTCTGTAAATATCAAGATAAGATGATAAAATATTATTGCCTTAATGTATTCTATGTGGAAAAAGCATTGGCTAAATCGTGTCTCAATGTTCGTCTGGCTGCGTCGCTTTACTATGACAAGAGTGATCTGCTGCTCCCCTTAAAAGTGTCTAATCAGGAAACAGTAATTTTAAAGTGAAGTGTAGGCTGTGTGAAAAGGTTGATTGCTCTCTCGACAGTTTGCCTAATCAGGAAGTTTTGGAAAGTTACTAAATTCAGAGCTTGCAGCTTCCTCTTAATACTTGACAGGGTCTTTGGGAATGTATTCCTTACTTGTGGGTAGATAGTCTAGTTTGAGGAAATTCTGTTAGGTCAGTGTTTGATGTATTTTGTTTATTCTGTTCAGCAGTCCTCATTAAATCTCATTATAGTTATATTGAAATGTGATATAAAATAGGTAGAGTTCATTTTGTATATAAACACCATATCTGCATTCCTGTAAGAACTGAAGAAACAGTGACATTTAAATATGTTTGTCTGTCTTCTTTTCATGAAGTTTGATAAATATGTCAGAAAGCATGAACTCAAGTCCCCTTCAATAACACTGTGACTGTTTGAATTATATTCTTTGCAATGTTTATTTGACCTTCTGGCGCAAAGATCGTCTCATGCTGATTACTGCCTTATTTAGTTTTGTGGAGCTAAGACTGATTATTAAATAAAACTGAGCAACTGATAATGATGGAAGGATGTAAATATTTTCCCTTCCATTCCTACAAATATTTATGGTTATGAAGTTTTCAGTCTGTATCCAGGACAATTGATTTATTTATTTTTTATTTTGTTTTGTGGTTCTCCTTGTTTTCTCGGAGACTTAGAAGTTACATGTTGTCATGCAGTTCAGTGTAGATCATGCAGTTTTCACACAGATCATCCAGTTCCAACCCCCCTGCCGTGGACAGGGTCACCCTCCACTGGTTGTGCAACTCAGGCACTGAAGACTGCTGAAGACTGAGACTGCCACTGAGTTCCTTGGCCTTCTTCATGTCCTGGGTAACCATGTCTCCTGTTTCTTTCTGGAGGGAGTCCACATTTTTCCTAGTCTTCCTTTTATCACTAGTGTACCTATAGAAACTATTCTTGCTGCTTTTGACACCCCTGGCCGCATTTAATTCTATCAGGGCTTCAGCTTTCCTAGCCTTATCCCCAGCTACTCGGACAGTTCATCTGTATTCCTCACAGGCTACCTGTCCCTGATTCTACCCTCTGTAGGCTTTCTTCTTGTGTTTTTGTCCAGGAACAACTTGTTCATTCACACAGGCTTGCTGGTGGTTTTGCATGACTTCCCCTCTGTTGGGATGCATCTCTGTCAAGCTTGGAGGGACGTGATCCTTGAATGTTACCCAGCTTTCCTGGGCCCTTCCTTCCTCCTGGGCTTTATCCCTTGGCACTCCATCGAGCAGATCCTTGAAGAGGCCAAAGCCTGCTCTCCTGAAATCCAGAGTAGTGAGCTTGCTGTGTCCTCTCCTCATAGCCCTGAGGATCTTGCATTCCACCATTTCATGGTCACTGCACTTCACATTCCCCACCAGCCCCTTCTTGTGGTGAGATCAAGGTTCAGCTTATGATATCTCCTTGTTAGCTCCTCTGTCACTTGGAGAAGAAGATTTTCATCCATGCAGTCCAGGAACTTCCTGGGCTGCTGTGTTGTCCCTTCACAAATACCAGAGTGACTGAAAGCCCCCATGAACACCAGGGCTTATGAATGTGAGGCTGCTCCTATCTGTTTGTCGAGAGCTTTATCCATTTGGTCTTCCTGATCCGGTGATCTGTGGCAGACCCTCACTGTAATGTCTCCTGTCCCTGCTCTCCCTTTAATCCTGACCCATAAGCTCTCCATAGCTCCTTGTCTGTCCCTGGGTGGGTGGATGTGGGCTGACTATATGGATTGGAACACTGTTAGAAGTATCATAGACACCTTCCTTGGAGGTTCACTGCATGAGTTATTGAGCCTTCAGGTATTCCAGAATTCCCAGGGAAGTCCACCATAAGAAAGTGATGAACTTCAGGAGAGATGGTTGTCTATAAGATACATTTTTCAGTAAAACTGTAGACTATCATTGTCTGAAATCCATTCTATTGCTTGAAGGAGAGGCTGAGGGAGAGATTGATTCTCCATATAGGTTTCATGCTAAAGTGAATTCCAGTTTCATGCTAAAGTGAATTCCAGTTCATGTGTCTGTAAATGTAAATGTAAGGAAAAGTTCCACAGGTGTCAAGGGCATCTTACAGTAGGACAGTGGTGTAAAAGAATATGCATAAGACATTCACGATTCTTGTAATCTACACTGTTTGCATAATTTTCCAAAACTCTTTGCGTTTTGCCTTCTTTGCAACTACTAAATATTTAGACCAGTGTGGGATCTTCACCGCCTGCATTTTCTGTCAGAAAATACCCACTTGCTCTAACACTGTTCTCTCCATGGGCTGCAGGGAGAAGCAGCAGTTGGGGCATCTCTTCCTCTGCCTCTCTCCTCTTTCCCTCCTTGGTGTTCCCGGGCATTTCTTCCTTAGTCTCCACTGCTGGAGAGCTTTTTGCCCTTTAAAAGTGTGTTTTCCCAGAAGGGGCAGCAGCTTGGCTGCTAGGCTCATCTGTGCCCATCTGGATCTGTTGGAGCTGACTGGAACTGACTGTGTCTGGCATGGGGCAGCCCGGGCCTCTTCTCATTGAGGCCATCCTTGCAGTCCCCAGGTAACAAACCCTGCCATGTACACCCAGTACAACCTCTAAACCAAATCTCTTAAATAGTTAAATATTTACCTCATATCTGTCATTCATTCAAGTTAGTATTTATTCCATTTGAGGTAGTAGATGCATAGCAAATCTTCATAAATTCAGAGATTAGGTGATAAGCTCTGTTTGTATTCATACCAGTGTACATCCATGGGTTTCTTAGACATGTCCCACTTACTGTGGTAGACTTAAGTATGACAGCTTGTGTTAGTTATAATTTAGCCTTTAATGCATGTTAATACCATCCAGTTCCATGGAAATAGTTGTTTAAAAGTACTTTGAAAAGTGTATTTTGTTAGAAATAAATAAAGGAAAAGGACTTTCAGGCCAACTGTTACCTATGTCATGTAATCGTATGGACAAGAATAAGAACAACATCTGATTAACAAGGGAGGGAAAGTACATTTAATAAACAGAGTACTTAAAAAAATCTGCTGTGCTGTTGAGTGCTGTTGAGTATTTTCTGTATTTTGTTCTAATTCTGGGAATAGAGAAACTGCATTAAGATAAAGAGGATTGAAAAGGACACAGCAACATTTATAATAGTAGGTGCAGTAGAATGGCAGAAATAGTACCTAGGAAATGAAAAGAAGCTTATGTTTTACTTATTAGTCTTTCTGAAGAAGTTAGGAAATGCTAACTTTAACCACATCTAACTAGGATTTAATAACACAGTCACTACTCCATGGGAAACTAAAGCAATTGGAAATTTTTTCCCAACATATATTACTAGAGTAGGGAAACAGAAATAATGGTGGTTAAAAGTATCTTGTATGTGAACATCCTTTCATGTTTTTTGCTTGAGAGAAAGCTGAATTCTGCTAGAAGTACTTTTGTATTTGATGATGTCATCACCCTGTCTGTGGTCATGAGAGCCCCACTATTACCTGAATAGCGTAATTGGATTTGTGTTTACAAAATTACTGGTACTGTAGTGTACTCAGCTGGCTCTTTGGCCTTCTTCTGAACCTTGGTAGTAAGAATGGCTCTCCTGTGGGGGAACTGGATCAATTCCTGTCCACTTGGCTACTGCCTTCTGAGGTCATGGAGGTCTTCCAAGAAGTCTGTGCTAGACAGCAAATGAAAACCACCTCTTTGTATGGTGTGTCCGTATTGTGTGGCCACAGTTTAGCCTAAATAATTGAACTGGAGATTTTCCTTAATGGTATTAAAGAAAAAAAAATATGTGCAGTAATTTAATAAAAGATTTAGAAAATCTGTTCCTTTTTAACTTGTGTGCATGATATGTTGCTTAAGACTTTTTCAAAGGGCATTATTAAACTTAAAAAGTAGGAAGCAATAATCTGAAGGACTCTAAATGTTGCTTAGGAATATGGCATTAACAAATAGAGCAGTGACTTACAAGAGAGCTCACTCGAAATATTTAACTAGTGTTGCGTGTGTTTGCTTGAAGTGACTGCTGGAATATACTAGTAGTACTGTAGGGAGAGGATAACACTTGACAGGAAACATCTGCTTTAATATGCTCCAACATCAACAGGATTGTGGCAGTACGTCTCCAGACTTCAATTCTCTGGCAGTATGTACCCTAAGGCTGGTGTTCTCTTTGTTTTGGGGAATGCGAACCTGTGTTCCCTGTTCAAAAAACTATTCTTGTTTCATATCCTTGTATTCTGATTTATCTGATGCCTGCATAACAGGAAAGGAAATTAAATACTGAGATGTTAGCTAACAGTGTACAAAATGAGAATCAAAAGGGTGAGTAAAAATTGTTTCTGTAGGAAATACGAAGTTGAGTGTGTGTATAAAATACTAGTCAAGACAGTACTGGAGAAAAGGGTTTCTGGGAGAATACTACTGTGACTAGCATCATCTGATAGGTTGTTTCTACAGCAAGGTTATTTCAACAGCACGTACGTGCTTACACTTAGCCTGGGCAAAACTAAGCACCTTACTGTGCTGCACCCTGCCATTTTATATCTGGGAGCCTGTCTCTTAATGTGACTTAGACACATCAGTGTTCTGTCTGCTCATTGTCTGCTTATTGTCTGGTCATCTGGAGACAGCTTTTAAGGGGGGCTGGAGTGACAATGAGTGTTCTGACTTGTTTAAAGAAACATCCTGATGTGGTGAAGGGCAGAGGTGCTATGGGTTGTAACCAGTCTGCCTTGGGTGCAGGAAGGAAGCTGACTGGCAACGAGAAACATTGTGATTCAGAGTGTGGTGCATTTTGTCTTAAGCACACCAAGAAGCTTTGTTTAGCTTTCCTTCCTTCCTTCCTTCCTTCCTTCCTTCCTTCCTTCCTTCCTTCCTTCCTTCCTTCCTT
>VZRV01002997.1:673211-749281 GCA_013398115.1 Falcunculus frontatus
TTTCCTTCCTTCCTTCCTTCCTTCCTTCGTTCCCTCCTTCCCTCCTTCCCTCCTTCCCTCCTTCCCTCCTTCCTTCCCTCCCTTACACCTTTTATTTCTTCTCTTCTTTTGCTAAACAATTCCTTTTATTTTTGTCTATCTTTGTTCTCTTTCTTACTTTCCACATTCCCATGTTCTTCCCCTACTCCTCTTTTCCCACTTCCTTCCCATTCAGTGTCTCCTCTTCTTCTTCAAATATATACCTCAGGCCATGGAGAACAGCACACCACATTCCACTTGTGCCTTTGTCATTATTTACTTGAATTCTTAAAATACAAATCCACGTGGATTTTTGTCTGTCTATTCTTGTGCATTTCTTCTGTGTTGTTCATCGTCTGAAAAAGTGTGTGCCAGAAGCAGGGTAGGCACTGTGTGTTTCTTTTTCTCTACATGGACATCCTTTACTGTTGAGTTTAAGGGATTTTTTCAACATAAAGGCTTCTCCAAGTCTTAAATACATCTTTCTACGTGGTTGATACTGCATTCACTGTGACTGTGATTTGTTCAAGTTATGCTAGCCATGACCTTACTCTTTTTATCTTTCTTCAGCAGGATAATGCAGTCTCACTTCCTCTTATCTGAAATAGGCTCACTGTGAATTTTTTAAGACACCGCTGTCAAACTGAGTCCATGTCACATACAAGCAGTTTTTAAATTAGACAGAGCAGAAGGACAATTTGTGTTCTGGAATGCTGCAGAAGGACAACTGCATAAAACCTTCATGAATGTAGTTTAACATGTTTGAAACTTAATATTAAGTTGTGGAGCACTGTGATGGGAAATACATTCAGGATTTGTAGCTTTTAAAATAACATTGCAATATTAAATGTATCCATATGTCCTCTGTGTAATTGTATATTTAGTAAAAAAATGTTAGTTTTTTCTGTATCAGCTTTCACATATATTCTACAGCTAAATGTTTAATTTACACAGATATGACATGTTTGAGAAGGTTTGTGGAGGAAAAACCAACCATCATTACAAGGCTCTAATGTTCTTTCTTTATCTGTGCCTCTTAGTTTTATTTCTACAATGTGCTTGTAATCTAGCTGGTATCCTTTTGTCCCTGGATGTTTTTTAAGCAGTGGAGGTGATTTATCATTGCAAACATTTTCAAAGATATCCTTAGGGAGTCTTGGTCTTCATGTTTTCTTTGATGCTGGATATGATATGCTTTAGTGTAGTGTGGCACATTTGACCGTTTCAAACCTAGCATATGCTTGACTATCCAGTGTTTCATTATCCTAGCTTGCACTGGTGAAAATATGCTGTAGTCATAACAGGATATACATTTTATATGTATATGGAGTAAATGTTTACTCTTAACACTTTACAGGACAACAGCAGCTGGATATTCAAACACTTTTTCAGTGATCGATGAGAATGAGCATACATCAATGTATTGCATACTGTTGACATTTACAGGAGAGAATCAATCTCGTGTTCTTCAGTGGCTGCTTGTGAAGAAAAGGACAGAAAACATGTTGGTGTCCTGTCCTGTAAAATATCAGTAGAAAATTGATATTTCAGACAGATCTGAGTGTTGTCCTTTATGGATGAATGTCAAGAGAGGCTAAGCAGTCCTGTGGCTTGCCTTCTTTTACTTGGCACACAGCTTGGCTTTTGGGTCCGAGAGGGATTCCCTGGCAGGTTCTGGGCCTGAAGGCAGCTGTTCCCTGCTGAGAATGGCAGGCTGCAAAGCAGCCTTACACAACACACAGGTCTTACTCTCATACAAAGGTAGTTGGATTCTGGCCTGTGCATGGAGTGGACTGCGGTAGCTGCTTAGCTTAAAATGAGCAGGTTCATTGGTTGTGCAACGTGAAGCTTGCAGGACTGAGTACTTAAAGGTGTATTGAAAGCTTTCTTCATGTAAGAAGAAAAGATGAGTTGAAAACTATGCAGTGCTCTATTTCGAGCTTAATCTTTGGCTGAGAACAAGATCAGTTTGTCAACCACAGCTAGAGAGAGCAAGATTTGGTGCTTGGTGAGAAAGAAATATGTTTTGTAACCTTGATTGACTCCTGTTTAGAAGTATTTGTATTTGTAGTTCTCACAGACAGACTTTTGTCGAGGCTTAATGTGCCGTATCTGAAAAAACTACCTGAGAAAAAGAAACATTTTGCAAATGCCTGGAGCAGGCCTTGCACTGTGCAATAGATTGATGTTGGGTAACAGAAAGTCACAGATTTCTTAGTGCTGCATCTGTCTTACATCTCAAAAAGTATACAGCTATGAATAAACAGCAGGAATTCCTACAAATGTCCTGGTAAAAAGTCCAGAAGTGTTATAATTAAAACAATCTGAGGAATTTTGCAGCAAGTAATTTACAGAAGATTTTGTGACTACTTAAAGGCCCCTTTTCTTTAAAGGTCTTTTGCAGTCTTATTATGTGCTTCAACTTACAAAGGCTCCCTTGTGGATCAGCTTGTCTGAACATGTTTTGCCCTTGCTGGACAGCACAGCTGGTATCAACCCAAGAGCAACCTCTCCCATCAAAGGATTTTTTGTCAATGGGTGACCTTCATGAAGAATGCTTCCTACTGATTTAAAAGGAAACTTTTCTGGCACAGAATTTCCAAACAGTGTGTTTAAAATTCTACTTCTACTGTGTATTAAAGTATAATCTTCTTAGGTTGTTTACAAATTAAAAGGACGGTAAATTGTTCTTTACATTCTGTGTGTTTTGAAGAAGATCACTATAAGACTGTGGCAGAGCCAGGGTACTTAAAATTATTTGAAGTTTGAGAGTCCTGTTAGACTAGATCTTACTTTACTGAGAAGAAGATCTAGAAGACTAGATCTTACTTGAAGGAGAAACATTGTCTCATGTTTCCTTTTGTAGGGAAATGAAGAAGGCCTAAAGTCTTTCCAACATCAACAATTCTTTGATTCTGTAGTAACAGTCTATATCTATGGCATATTATACTTTCTTCTTCTTTCTGTATTTTTTCTATGAACACTATCATATGGTTGTGAAATTGCTTTCTTCCTTTCCCTTCCCAGGCAAGTCCTACAACCAAACAGACCACTTATTAATTTTCAGTCTCTAAAATCTACAGAATAGTTTGCAAGACAGAGAAAGGAAAATTAGTGTAAAACCAGGCAATCCAAATCTAAATGGCATTATTAGGGAGCTACTAGAATAAATCGTGTCTAACCAGCCTGATTGCCTGGGTTAAAGGAATGATGGAATCTGTTGATGGGGTTAAGATAGCAGATGCCATTTACTGCCATTTTAGCAAGGCTTTTGAAACTGTCCCACATCATTCTTGTATCCAACTCAGGACTTCATGATTTGGATGGGTGGACAACTAGGTAGGTAAAAGTCTGGTTTGATGCTCAGACTCATGGACAAATGAACTGGTAAAAAGTGGGGTACTGAGGGGTCTATTCTGTGACCTGTCCTGTTTAACGTCTTTGTCAGTGGAGGAGATGGAGGACACTCAAACCAAGTTTGTAGATGACATCAAATTGCGTGTGTGTGGTACCTGTTGATGTGCTGGAGAGCAGAGCCAGCCAGTTATAGAATCATCAAGGTTGAAAGAGACCTACAAGATCATCCAGTCCAACTGCCCACCTGGCACTGCCACTGTCACCCTTAAACCACTAAATCCATCACCAGATCCAGACACCTCTTGAACATATCCAGGAATAGTGACTCCACCATCTCCAAGGGCAACCTATTTCAGTGCCTGACCACTCTAACAGTGAAAAAATTTTTTCTCTAGTATCTAATCTGAATATCCCCTATCTTAGCTTAAGGACATTTCCTTTGTCCTCTCACTGTAGGCACAGCAGAAGAGACTGACTCCCACCAAATAACAACCTCCTTGCAGAGAAGTTATAGAGAGTGATTAGGTCTCCCCGGAGCCTCCTCTTTTATAGACTAAACAAACCCAGATCCCTCAGACATTCCTTATATGACATGTTTACTAGATCCTCCATGAGGCTTGTTGCCCTTCTCTGGACATGTTCCAGAACCTCAAAGTCCTTTTTGAGGTGAGTGGCCCAAAAATTAACATAATACTCAAGGTGCAGCCTCACCAGTGAGTACAGGAGGATGATCTCTGCCTTGGTCCTGCTGGCCACACTGTTCTTGATACAGTCAGGGGAACCTGGACAGCTGGCAGGAATGGATGGCAAAGACCTAAAGAAATTCAGCAAGGACAAACCATGAATCCTGCCCTCAGAAAGTCAGAGCCCTACGGTGATGGAGGCTGCGGCAGAGGAACTGAGGAGCAGCTCTGCAGAGACAGCCCAGCATCCTGGGGGACAGTTGTCTGAGCAATTGTGTACTCTGGAATCAGAAGAGGCCAGTGACATCCTGGGCTGTATGAATAAGAATATGGTGCAGAGAGTGGGGGAAATGATGATTCTCTGCTTACCATATGTGAAGCCACTCCCAGATACTTCTGTTTGGTTTGGGATCCCCACTGTAGGAAAAACATCAGTAAACTGGAGTGAGTTCAGCATAGGATCATCAACACAGATGGGGGCTGGAGCACAAGCCCTAATAGGAGAGGCTGGGGAACTGGGTTTGTTCTGCCTGGAGAAGGATGGCTTCTCTGGTGGGACCTAGCAGCAGCTGTCTGCACCTATGGAGTGGCTGTTGAGAAGCTGGAGCCAGGCACTTCACAGCTGTGCATGGTGGGAGGACAAGAGGCAAAGAAATTTGAAAGAACGAAGTTCAGTGTCCAGGATGTTGGACTGGAGACCTCCCATGGTCACTTCCAATCTAAGTTATAATACTGTGTCCCTATGAAGAGACCTTTGCTGGAAAGTCCTTACACCACCAAGACTGTTGAGCCTGCCTGCACCTTTGCACTCTTGTAGTTACTGTGTAGCAGCAAGGTGATTTATAGAAAACCTTCATGTTGCCTTATATTATTTATTTTCCTCAAAACCAAGAAATTGCCCATCTGGAGAAACTGTTTCTATCCTGATAATTTTCTGAGCTATCCTTCTGACTCTGCATGAGAGGATGGAAGTAGTATTATAGTACTTGGGAGGTGAAGAAGCAACTGTGGAGGCAACTAGTGACTTCTGATAAATACCTAAAGGCATTCTTTCTCTGTTATTCAGATAATTCGGAGTACTGATAACCCAATTTGAATCACTCTCAATAGAGTTTTGTAACACATGTAGTGGTTATATTCACATCTGGTTTGCATCTTCATCAGTGAGTGTAGGCACAGTGAACCAGCTGACCTCACTGTAGTAAGCCTGGAAAGGCTAATGAATATGAAACATGTACTCCTGTGTTAATGGAGGGTATTCTCCCTGTGCTTAGTTCATAGGATTACTGCATTTCCTGAAGGAGACCACAGGTCTTGCCAGTCTTTAGTTATGACATTATCGAGTTTCACTAAGTATCTGCAGAGGAACGTAAGGAGAATACCTCTTTATTATACCTTACAATTTATTATGTCACTTTTCTGGTATAATAAAATCTTCCTGACAGTTTCTGTAGAATTAGAGAACTTACAAAGCATTCCTTCCTTGCCTTCATAGACCTTTGTATTGCTGAAAAACCCATGGTTTCTGTATGCAGCAGTGACTGTGCAGGACTTGAGACTAGAATAGAAAAGGTCCCTGTTTAAGGGTGGGGAGTTGAGAAGGCTTTAAGTATTGTTTTTTACTTGTTCATGCTTTGGAATTTTTTTTCTATAGTTTGTATTCGTTACAGACCTGGCTGATATTTAATTGTTGCACTAAATATTAAGTTTTTACCAAATCCTTTATGAGACAAGGCCCATACTAGAATTCGTGTCAGTTTATGCTCGGGTGTGTCTTATATTGTTAGGTAAGTTTTGTTTTCCAGGGACCAGCTTGCTTTAATCAGCTTTTTTGTTTGTTTCTGTTATTTCCATGCGTTAAGAAGATTGGTCTCCTGTCTTATTCAGGAAATCAGCGACGAGTCAGGCTGTTAACACAGCATACGACAGCATAGCAGTGACAGCTGTTTTTCTGTATGTATATTCAGAAAACTCCACCTTTGCTTGCAGAGCTTAGCTCGTCACAGGCCATGCTGTTGGAAAGGGGCAGAGATAGACTGTCTAATACTAAGTCAGTTGTTGTCATAAAAGAAGTGGACAGTGTCTTTTCTAGAACAAGGCATAATCCTCCTGCTGCTGAGCCATGGCAGAATTTGAAGGCTAAAATAAATTTGGAATCTTTAAAGGAATTACATTTGTTGTGTAAAAGTTCACTAAATGGTACAAGTCACCATATCTGATCACTGTGCATTCTCTTCGTCCTACTGAGGAGGGGTTAACTTACTCTATAGGCATATGAATGCTGAAATAATAATGAAAAGTGGTTCTTTTATCTCAGCCAGGAAGGGCATGAATAACCCTAGGGATTACTGCAATACATCTGGAGAGCATGGCCACATGCTTTCCAGCTGGTTGGACTTTTCTTCATTACTACTGTGAACTCTGCAATCAAACCTCATTCTCTGTGGATATACAGTACATATGTGTGTAATTTGTCACTGGTACAGGATTTCCAGGGAAGTGGTTGGAGCACCAAGTCTGTCAGCGTTCAAGGAGCATCTGGACAATGATCTCAGTCATATGGTTAATTTTGAGGTCATTGTGCGTGGAGCAGGGAGTTGGACTTGGTGATCCTTGTGGGTCCCTTCCAAATTGAGATATTTTATGATTCTAATTTCACCTCACAAAGACTCTGAGTGCTATGCCAGCTGGTTTTATTATGTAAAAGACAAAATTCTGTTGGGGTATGTTGCTGCCAAAGCACATCTCTCTCTCATTATAATCACAGAAATGTGTGTGTTTGCTAGCTGTCTGTAGCAAAGCAGCTTTTGTCTCTTGCTTTAGCCTTACTTCTAGCCCAGCCATAGCTGAATACTGTATATGTCAACAGCTGTTTCTAATCATTCTATTAGAGCTTGTGTGAAAAGGACAATGAGGTTTTCATAAGGCATGGAGTCACAGGCACTCTGTCCTGAAGGTTATACTTCCTTTGGGAGTTGACTCTTGAAACATTTACAAAAGGGGGTGCGAAGTTATGCATTTTGGATCTGAATCTCAAACTGATGACTAAAGCAACATGAGACAGCATTTGGTGTGGAACAATATGATGAGTACACCTGTTAACATCCCACACACTGAGGAAAACAATCCCATAATAAGAAAGTTACACAGACTGCATCTTGTGCAAAGCTTTCCAGTACATTTGTAACCAAGAGAAACAGTTGGAAACAACATTAGTTGCTGTAATACATTTTGTTAGAAGTTATCAGACGTCTAAGTTTGGGTTTGTGGAAAAGTACATTTCAAAGGCAATTACGGCATTTTCACAAACTTGCCTATTAGACCTGGAGGGGTGTGTTATTTATGTTAAAGTGAAGATATGTTGCCCATATATATTGTTTGTGACTGTCATGCATAAATAATTTTTTATCCCAACTGTTTTGACTGGGAACCCAGTGAGAATTCTCGTGTTTTGATCACTTTTATCAATTATATCACTCATTTGAGTTTATGAGAAGTATGGGCTTTGTTGTTGATGAAACTTACTATGGTTTTGCGGTCCAAGTAGCATTTATTACCACTAAAGCAACATCATGAGGTTTCCAAAATATTACAGTGTGAACTAAACTATAGTCTGTAAATTTCCTTTAAAGATTGCTCTTTCTTGTTTATTTCATTTGGCACTATGGATCTGAGGTGTGGTATGTGTAGGTATGGACAGTTTGACTGCTTGCAGAACCTTCCTGTGATTCCAGAGAGGAATAATATAGATACAGCAGATGTCTCCATACACTTACTGCTGAATTGTATTAGGAAATTAGCTTAGTCATAGATTTATTTGTAAATTGTAGAATTAAGTTCTTTAGCAGGTGCTCCTGGCTGGCTGATCACTCAGTGCTGGAGTAGTCTGCTGGGTTGTTTTATCTCTGCAATCATCCAGTGTCATATTTTTCTCAGTATCTTTCCTCCCAAGTGCAGGTTGATTTCTTAGAGAAGATGGAACACGATGGGACCATAAGGATGGCTCCTTTGTGGGCCAGTCAGCATTGGTTTTCAGCCCTTGGGCAGTGGTCCACACCGTCTCTGAGGTCTTGAGTCTTCCAGAATCAAGAGCTAATTCTGTACCCCTCCTAGTTAACAGAATATTGAGTAGATTGCTCTTCAAAAACACAAGAAATTGTTGTCTAAAATCAAATTAATATGATCTCAAGAACACTGCTGTGAGCTTTTAGATCTCTAAGAGTACTTTCTCTTGTTCAAATGAATCAACTCCCTATCAGGTACAACTAAAGGTCTGTTTGCTTCTTTTTGTCAAATCTCTGCACAAATATGGTTTCTTTTTCTCCTTTATCATTTAGAAGTGCTTAAGATGCTTGATTCATTCTTGCTTTTGCCAATTTGAGGATTTTACTGACACTGTTACCCGTCTGTGAGCTGTATGAGCCTTGTCCATTTTCAATCTGACTTTGCTTCTTTGCAAAAATTGTCTTTGTGGTGGGTATCACTCAGCCAGCATAATTAGGGAGCTAATTTAGGTTATTGTAACTCACTGAAATGACATATTAGTAGGCTGTCCTGCTGAGTTTACTGTAATGATACTTAACTGTAGCTTGAACTAACCCATCAGACCCTTCCATTTCTATCCTTATAGCTACCATTAAAAGTGGGATGTATCAAGGCCCACATGTCATATTTTTCAGAGAACTTTGTTATTTTTATCAGATCACTCAATTCTTTGTTTCACTGGAAAGAGTTGTGGAAAGCCTGGCAGTATCTTCTCTAGAAATTCTTCAAATGAATCATTCCGCACATTAAAATTTGTTAGTAATGAATGGATGAGAGTCTTGGCAATGTTTTAGCGTGTCTAAGAGTATTTCCATACCTGAGATAAAATGGGCAAGGAGTCTACTGTGTTTCCCCTGTGCATGTTGCTTATGCCTCAGAGCTGTTTTACATGCTCCTTATTCAATTACCTATCTTTACAGCTTTTAAACGTTACCCTGTGACTTGGAAGAGTGCTGGAAAGTCACTCCAGGTGAATGGAATCCATGTGGACAGAGTCTCAGTAGAGGAAATTCATTTCTTAACATTCAGTAGCTGTTTATTCTAGAAGGTTTTCTTTCCTCATGTGGATCTGACAAACTGGCCTTCCTCCTGTAAGCTTTGAAGTCCATCTCAGCTACAATTAACTTAGCAGTGATGACTGATACTTGGTCAGGTTAATTAGTTTGAGGGACTTCAAGCGCAATGTTAGAGTTTTTCCTCTAGAAAATAGAATTTTCCTGTTGGTACTTCTGTTTAAAGACAAAGGAGGAGTCTGTAGGGGCTAGGCAGGAGGAACACATGCAGTCTGTAGTCTCAGCACAGGTAAACCTCTCAACTAGCTGTAGTTATACCGCAGAATCATGTGGCTTCTTTACACAGCGTGCCCACAGCACCCTGTTTTTCTGCATAGATTAAAACAATGATGAGAAATCAGAAGCAAGAGGATGAACCCATCTATTTTGTACTTTGAAATTAATTCTTCCCTCCTTTTAAAACAATAAACCTTCCAACTTATCTTTATTTACATAGACCTATTCACCTTGGCATCATTTTTTCCACCTCTTCATAGGGAGTGGTGTTTCTGTCTGTAAGGTACTGAATTTGTTAGCAGATTTGTTGGAAGCAGCTCTTACAGTCCACATAACTAATCTTGCTTTATAATGGGTGTTTAATACTCAATAAAGCAAAATAGTTGACATTTTCCTCTTGGTACCAGTTCAGCAACATAATTAAGCACATTTAACTTTTGGACTCATGAGAACATCTAGAGATTTGAATGGAAATAAGAAGGCCTTTTGTAAAAGTTTATTAAAAAAATAAATGGATGGAGAATATAGAAAAAAAAGAAGATCTGCATGGAAGTATTGGTTTTTCTATTACTTCTTTATTTTTTATTTTCAACCATTTTATTATGTACTCATTTCTTTCTGGCACTGAGCCCTTGTATAAAACACTTGTCCTGTAAAGGAGAAATTGAAGCTGTGCTGTGATTGAGTCAGCATCCCCCAGCACAAACCTCCTAGGTTGCTTCTCTTCATAAATCTCAGTGTGGGTGGCATGCTGAAGCCAGGCCAGAAGGACATAAGACATGGAAGGGGAAGAGTTCTCAGGAACACAACTCATAAGATGGGGTTGCCTGTCCACAGACAGTACTGTAGTGTGAAATCATGTAAAGCTTGTGAGCATTCTGAGCACTGCTGCAGTTAAGGAAGATACAGATTCAGCAAAGCCTGAATTACACCTTCACACATTGCAGTGTTTTTTGTGGAAGCCTGGGTAAGCCCACATGTCTACATGATATTATGCAGAGCAGTGCAGGGATATTCTGCAGTGGAGTCCCATTGCCTGTGTGTTTGTGCCAGCGAAGCACCAAACGTGGCCTGTGAAGGAGACCAGCCAGCAGGGGTACAGTGCCACACTGATGGGCCCAGACTGCTTCCTGCTCAACAGATAGCTCCTTGACCCTGAGGTTACAGGTACCTGCGCCATGCTCCATTGCTCCATGTAGCATTTATTATTTGCACCTTCAGAGGCGCTTAAGGTGGTTTGAGTATCCAGCAGGACTCGAATCCCTAGTCCTCTTCTCCCACAAAAATTTGGGCTATGAACTTTGTAAACCTGCCCCTGAGAAATGCTGCACAATTTTTCTGATCTCCTTTCTTGTTTATTCTCATCTTGTCATGTCTGTGTTTTCCCTCACACAGAGCAAAAAATAACACTATTATAAATACCGTACTTAAAATAAACGCTTGCTCTTAGCAAACTCAGTCGAGATACAGGCATTCAGGTTGACAGTCTGGGTTAGTTTTAAACACAGTGGATTCATTCTGAATTTTATCATTTAGGGGAAGAGAAAGAAGAGATAAGTGTTGGTAATATATTAAGCTCAAAACAGTAAACTTATTAATAGTTTGGAAAAAGAATTTTACAATCAACTTATTCCTAGTAAAAAGTAACTAAGAGTCATTTCTAGAAGTTAAAAGTGAATTCTCTTAAGATCTGATTCCATTGATTGTAATGAGAGCACAAATATTTCATCTGAAATTAAGGGGTTTGCATTATGACTAAATTAACTTTTCTTTTAAAAAAAGGCAGGAATATTGGTTTTTTGCTTGACCTAACAATGTATTTAATACAGATGAACAAGACTGTGCTCCTTAGTAACTCTACTCATAGCTAACACCACTGAGTCAGTATTTACTCAGTTAAATTTTACTGTTGTTGTACCAAAGGCTATTGTCTAGGAGTTGCATCCGTTTCTGATTCCTTTTGCTCTGTGCTAAAGTCTGTGCTGTGATTTTTTTTAAAAGCTGACAGAAGAGATTTAGGTTGTGATGTTTTTTATTTTCTGAAGACTACAAAGAATTGTGTGTTTTATAGTCTGACCTACCGTGCTTTCATGCTGACAGCACTATCCATACCATTAGAGTCTGACTGGGCAAAAGCAGATGCCACAGACTTATTGGCCAGTTTCATGTCTGAAGTAAGGAGCTTCTCATAAAGTCCATGGTGGGATTTTTTTAAGGCTGTATTTCCTTGAAAGGAGGGATAGTTCTCAGTTTCTATATGTACAAACTTCAATTAAATTGAATTAAACACTTAGGTCTTCAGCGAATTGTTTTCTCCCATGGAATCTCATTGCTAGAACTCCGTATTATCATCCAGATTTCAGAGAGGAATTTATAAGCCAAAGTTGTACTGAGGGCCTTAAAACCTAGGCCCGCATATGAGGACTCCACCACTGTAACTTCCTAAAAGTGATTTTACTTTCTAGAAAGCAGATTCTTTAATGGCTCATAGTGCTCCTAAATTTGGGATGGTAACAATCTCACTATCATAACATGTATGTAACTTGCATGCTCTTATAGTTTTGACACTGGCAGCAATTTCATATTTTAATCACTACAACAGTAACCTATTTGCAACACCTGCAAGTGTGAGGTGATAAATCTCAGCTTTGCATGCCATCTGCTTCATGTATTTTTTAAAGGTGCATTTACCTGTCCCTGTTCACCAGTGAGATCTGCATCAGTGGCAGTTCACTCCATCACAAATTAGTGAGACTAGGCTAAAGTACAGTGTCCATAAAAAGTATCCTTGCACCTCCTGCCCATGCTGGACAGGATTATCACATTAATTTTGATGGAAGACTCAGCAAGGAGCTGTGCTGGCTATTTTTACTTTGACCACTTTAACTCCCTGAAGAGTAGGGAAGAGGAAGTGGCTTTCTGCAGTCCTTTCTCAGAGATTCAGAGCAGAGCTGTGCTGCAGCTGCTGGCCTGCTTACAATTGCATTTCAGTTCTGCAGTGCTCCCCTGGCTCTGCATCTGGTTAGGGAGTTAGGCATATGAATTTAGTTTTACCCTCTGGGATAGAATCAGAAGGTTGCCTGCTGAGATTGGGACACAAATTAGTTTCCATTATTTTGTGAATTGTCTCAAGTACTTTTAGAAGTGCTGTCCTTTTTGTATGTTGCACAAGTACCTCAGTATGACTGAGGTACTACAGAGCCTGTGTAGGGAAACTTGATGGTATGAAGTACGGAGCTGTGTGTTCACACCGTGACCTACACGTGGCAACAAGGAATATGATTGACTGCGAAGCCTTACTTTGGGTACTGGGGAACCTGAGTTTCCTGATGAGTGTTTTAATCATCCTTGTGGTGGTGCAGGTCTATTCCTAAGAGAGACAGATGAAATCCAGTGAATTTGAAGGGCCCAAAGGATAATACTTTGGATTTTTAAATTTGTTTGGTTTAGAGGTTTAAAACCAAGTGTCTGACTTTCCACACAATATTCCTTGGGTATGGTGGTGGTTGTGCTGAACATGAGCTTCATGTACCTCAGTTTCTAGTATGCATGTATGGTTGCTCTGTACTACAAGACATGAGCCAGGTAGATTGTGTTCATGGGGTTTATTAGACAAACTGAGCAAAGGACAAGCATTGCTGGACCGGGACTGGTGTGGATGAGCTCATTAGAGAGGTTAAGATCGGAGACCAACTGGGATGTAGCGACCATGCCTGGGTTGAGTTCATGATCCCAAGGAACGTTGGCCTGGCAAGGAACATAGTCTGAGCGCTGAATTTTAGAAGAGCAAAATTCAGCTCTTCTAGTTGTTTAAAGAGTTAGTGAATGTGATCCCCTGGGAAACTGTCCTTAAGGACCAAAGAGCAGACCATAGCTGGCAACTCTTTAAGATCACTGTTCTTTGAGCACAAAAGCTTTCCATCCCAATGTTTAGGAAATCAAAAGAGTGCAGGACAGAAACTGGCATGGTTGAGCAAGGATATGCTTCTCAAACTGAGGAATAAGAGGAAGTGCATAACCAATGGAAGCAGGGACAGGTGACCTGAGAAGAGTACAGAGATACCATTTGGATGTGTAAGGATGGGTCAGGAAAGCTGAGGTGCAGATGTAATGGGACTTGGCAAGGGATGTGAAGAATAACAAAGGATTCTGTAAGTACATAGGTCAGAAAATAAAGGCCAGAAAATAAACTCCATGGTAAATGAGAAGGAAGGACTGGTGAAAACAGATATGGATAAGTATGAGGTACTCAGTGAGTTCTTTGCTTCAGTCTTCACTGACAGTCAGGCTTTCCACATCTCTTAAGTCCCTGAACTTCCACATGAGGGCTGGGGGAGTAAAGTTCCCATCACTGACAGTGAAAAGCACGTATGAGACAACTTTATCAAGTTAAATAGGCACAAGTCTATAAGGCCTGATGAGATGCACTCCAGGATCCTGAAGGAATTGGCTGATGTTGTTGCCAAGCCATTCTCCATCATGTTTGAAAAGTTATGGTGGTCACCTGGAGACTAGAAAAAAGGAAACATCACTCCTATTTTTAAAAAGGGGAGAAAGGAAGACAAGGGGAGCTACAAACTGGTGAACCTCACCTCTGTGCCTGGGAAGATCATGGGGCAGATCCTCATGGAAGCAGTGCTAAGACACATGCAAGACAAGGAGGTGATCCAAGGCAGCCAGCACAGGTTTACTAAGAATAAGTTGTGCCTGACCAGCCTGGTGGCCTTGTATGATGGAGTGACTAGAATGGCTGACAAGGGAAGACCAACAAATGTCATATATCTAGGTTTGTGTAATGCCTCTGACATGGTCCCACATGGCATCTTATCTCTGAACCAGGGAGACATGGATTTGATGGATGGACTATTCAATGGATAAAGAATTGGCTGGATGGACACAGCCAGAGAGCTGTGGTCAATGGCTTTATATCCAGGTGGAGGCTCCTGAGGAGTGGTGTTTCTCAGGGCTTTGTCTGGGGCCTGGTGCTCTTCAATATCTTCATCCATGACATCAACATGACATCGAGTGCATCCTCAGCAGGTTTGCAGATGACACAAAGCTGAGCAGTGCAGTTGACACAACAGAAGAAAGGGATATCACCCAGTGGGACCTGGACAAGTTTGAGAAGTGGGTCCATGAGAACCTCATGAGGTTCTCAGGAAGTTCAACAAGTCCGAGCACAAAGTGCTGCACCTGGGTCAGGGCAATCCCAGATTGTACACAGGTACAAACTGGGAGAAGAACTCACTGGGAGCAGCCCTGCAGAGAAGGACTTAGGGGTTCTTGGGGATGAGAAGCTGGATATGAGCTGGCAGTGTGTGCTCACAGACCAGAAAACCAATTGTGCCCTGGGCTGCATCATAAGAGGGGTGGCCAGGAGGATGAGGGAGGGGATTCTGCCATTGTAAGACTCCCCTGCTGTGCTGCATCCAGCTCTGGGGTCCTCAGCACCAGAAAGATGTGGACCTGTTGGAGCAGGTCCAAAGGAAGGCCGTGAAGATAATCAGAAGTCTGAAGCACGTCCTGTGAGGGCAGGCTGAGAGACCTGGGATTGTTCAGCCTGGAGAAGAGAAGGTTCTGGGGAGACCTCACTTCAGCCTTTCTATACTTAAAGAGGGCTGTAAAAAGATGGAGAACAGCTTTTCACATGTGCACAAAGTGATAGATCAAGGGGGAATGTTTTTAAACTAGAATATGAGAGATTTAGATCAGATATTAGGAAACATTCTTCACTGTGAGGGTAGTGAGGCACTAAAACAGGTTGCCTAGAGAAGTTGTGGACAACCCGTCCCTGGAAGTGTCCAAGGCTGGGTTCACTGGGGCTGTGAGCAATGTGGTCTAGTAGGTGGCATCCTTACCCATGGCAGGGATGTTGGAACTAGAGGATCTTCAAAGTCACTTGCAATCCAGCTCATCCTATGATTGTGTGACTCTGATTCCATGACTTTGCCTTTCTGCTACGGCAGTTTTTAGCTTTTGCTGTTGAAAGATTTCAAAAACAAAGAAAGGCCAATGTGAGACTGAGAGGCAGGAGAAAATATTGGAATAGCTTGTTGGCACCAGTTATTTTACGTGAATACCAGGAGGCTCCATTGATAGAAAGCTTATTCACATAGTCTTGATTAGAATTTATTGATGATTTCTGCAGTTATTGGCAATCCATTACTCAGGACTGTTGTCAGCCAAAAAAAATCCGCTTGAAGTTACCAGTTTTCAAGACAGGAACTACCCCCGAACACCAGAGCTTGATTCAGCACACCTTTATTCCACCTGCATAAGTATTTTAGTTGAAACATTGCAGGGGTTGGGAGGAAGGAAAACAAAAAAAATCCTGACTTGTTTAGATGCTTCGTAGTTAAAGTGTCTCCAGATGCTTTTTCTTTATTGATATATTTTACTATGATAGTTGTCTGTGAGCTGTAGCATACCAGAAAGCAAAAAATAAAGGAACTTTTCTACTACCTATTTTTCTCTCTGCCTTGTGGTCCTGACAGCCTCTCTGACAGACATGACAGCTTACATGTTATCTTGGTGATGTGTCCTGGTTATCTGTGTTGTGTGCGAGGGCTTAGCATTCCATCTCTTTTTGCTTAATAAATTAAAGACTGGGAAGGAGTAACACTGTAATACTTGACCATATAAGGGAGGTGACTGTTTTAGTTCTGCTCCTTGCACAATATGCAGTTGAAGCCTTTTAAGGGAAGGTGGTGCAGAGAGAGTGAAAACATCCAGAAGCAGAACATCTATTTCATGTTATAGTTGATGCCAGTGCTAGTGCTGTCATTGCTACTACTGTGAATTTCTCACAGTCTATTGCAGTTGCATAGATAAAAAGGAAAGACTTAGCTGTGGGACTTAAAAAAATAAGTTACAACCATTTGGTTCATGACTCTTGCATATGAAGAAATAATAAGAATGAAGAGAGAACTGACCAAAGATGAGATTAATTAGACTTCAGAAGTTGAAAAATGAAGTAGCAAAGAGCTCTCCAGCATCAGGAAGAAGAGACAAAGAGAGAACAAGCAGAAATATTATGCAATGAGAATGGGATAGGGTGAACTAATAGGTGACTAATCAGGCAATGAAATTTGATGTCAATAAAGGTAAAAAATAGTTTGGTGGTTTTTGCAGAAGAAATTTGAATGTTGAAAAGGATGCTCCAAAAGAATGAACCCATTAAATTTTGGATCTGGTTGCAAGTACACTTAAGGCAAAGTCTCTTGTATATGGTTAGAAAACAACTGACCCAGTATCTTTAATAAAGGGATAGCAAAATTGATGTAGGCAGACATAAATCACTTGTGTTGACCTCAGAAGTGTCCAGAGTGTTAGAAAAAAATCCAAGCAACTCAGGCAGTAAAATATCAAATACAAAGATTTGTAGGCTAAGGTTAGACTGTGTGAAGACTTATTTTCAGCTAGAGAAATTATTTTCTTGAAAAGTCACATGCAGGTCCCTAATTGAGATATAATTAATTCTTGGCATGAAGAAAGACTACAGAAGTGGAAAGAAAAACAGCTTCTGTTAGTTTCAGTCAAATAATAGTCTTGTCTTTGAAATAAAATATGCTTCAGACCTAAAATCAAATGAGGCTTTTATCAGCTGGAGATTAGATAACACAAACTATTTCAGTGGGTAAATAGAGATTTAGAAGACCTAGTGAGAAACCTTTTCCTTCTATAGCCATAAGAACTCTGAAAGAAGCCATTACAGAGGTTTGATCTCTTATGGAATGCTGCTACAACACATTATTCTTCAGTGGCCCACATGTCTATCCTACAAATTCCTTCAATTCCTGATTGTTAGTGCCTGTCAGTGCTTACCCTTCTGCAGAGTAAGACTTGCTCTTCTCTGAATTACAGCACCTCATTTACCTAGTGCTGGCACTACAGGGAGGAGTAGGACTGAAAATAAATGTATCCGTGGAACACCAGTCAGTGCTTTGAAGCCTGTTCACCCAGGTGCCTATGAGCATCTTTGACGTATCAGCTGGTATCTTCAGGTGCTGGAAGATGAGAGACAAGGACACGCAATAGCTGCTTCTCTGGTGTTTCCTTCATGAATACCTATTTCTTCCTCCAGGTTAAGACTCTAGAATGAACGTGATGCTGCAGTTTACCCTAGAGAGCATTTCACCTACAATACAAAACTCTAGCCAGTCACTTACATCTTTACAAGTTCATGAGACCTGTCAAAGAAAACCCTTCCCCCAGTGTTGTGACCTTTATCTTTGTGGTGAACAGGCATCACAACTTTGGCAGGATAATTCTGTCTGGTTGACTGATGTATTCTTGGAAGTTATAAGAGCTTCACTGGCACAAGAAAGCTTGCTGCAGGCCGTTGTATCTGAACGATTTATATTTATCAGGATGTTTTTGTGGCATTGTAGAGATTAGGTTGGAGAAAACTTCCCTCTGACTCTTGTTAATGTACGTCAGGGTAATTCTGCTGATGACAGAGGTATTTTGCTAGTGCAAAACCACCATGTCTGGGAGATAACCATCAAGGACCACTGTGTTTCATTAGCCTATTTGTAAAAAACAGTCTGTTGTCTCTACTGAAAACTGAAATAAAGGTATCACAAGGATCTTTAACACTTTTAAATAAAAGAACTTTTTTTTTTTTAAAGGGAAAGTTATCTTACACGGTTGAAGCAGGCTAATATTTTTAGAATTCCAAGGAAAATAATCAGGACTATCAAGAGTCCTGTACCCTCTGTTTTCCTAGTTAGGTGGTATGTAGATGGCTATGAAGTATAAGGAAGAAGACCTGGGATATTCAGATGTGCTGCTGTACAATAAGTAGTCCAGTTGCTTGGTAAAGAAAGGTAAGTTTTCCATTAGTCTGTTAGGTCCTTCAGGAGTAATATTAGAACTAGCTGTTATATTTTTTTTCTGTCAGGAAATCTTTATTAGAAGGCCATAGTTATGTTCACTATTGCCTTTATTATGAACTGGTCAGCTCATGCTTAGGTAAGACTTGTTGTAGAGTTCAGGAATTGGCTTAACATTCTGTGTTGGTACTAAACTCTCCAATAATTCTGTTTTCTAGAGATGAAATACTCAAACTGCTTTTCAGGGTTGCATTGTATGCATTCTCATTATGTTTGAATAAAAAATGTGTGGTCAGTGTAGGTAGTGTGGGACTAGGTCTTCAAAATAAAAATGACCGTGAAACTGTGAAACAGCAGGAGGCTAAATTTAACTATGTTACTGTACAAGAATTTATATTCTTATTTTAACTCATTTTGTTATCTCCACATTTTAAAAATCTGCTCCCGCCTTTTTAAAATTCACAAAGTACAATTTTAAATAACACGTGTAATTGCAAAAATACAGTCCACTCTAACTTTTTATCCTTAATTAGTATTTCAGCATCCTGGGAACATAAATGCCCTTAGTTCTGATAGGGCAGACTAACTAAGGTTATTCTAGGGTTGTAACTAAGGTTACCTTTCAGTTTAGTTCCAAAAGTTAAATACTCTGTTTCCTAGTCTAGCGAGGGGTAATTACTGCTACATCCAGACTGAAAAAACTTTCTTGTATAATCTCATTGATGTAGTGAGCACTTACACTAAAAGATGGCAAGTGAGAGTAGTGTTTGAAGTCAGTCCCATTAAATGTACAAGATAACAAGAACCAGAATGTCCATGGTTTGTTGTATTCTTTCTACATAGTTCATACTCATGGAACATATAAACACAGGTATATCAACTCTGTGGTTAGACATAAATAGAATGCCCTCACTTCAAATAGACTAGGAAAATGAACGTATTTTTAGGGCATATTTCTTCCCAGTTTTTATTTTGAATTGCTCTGGAAGTATATTCTGTCCATCAAGTCAGGTCTTTTAACAGCCAATACCTACAACATGAAAGCTCATAGCTTGAGGTATTGCCCTTACAGTGGCACTGCTGCATCAGTATCTTGTTGATGATGCATTATACATATATAAGGATATATAAAATTTACTCTGTTATGTGAGACCTCTGCAAGACACAAAGCCTTTGCAGGACCAGCTCCAAGACTCACTTCCTGAGAGAAGTAGTACCTGTCTCATCCAGAGGTCTCATCTAGACAAAACTCTTCTTGACTTTAACTACTTGACTTTACATTTCTAACTCTCCAAATTTAGGGATTCTAGTGTAAGTACACAGAAAGAAGAGAACATACATAGTCTTGTTTGAACTGTCCTATGAAGGTACCTTACTAAAAACATTGTAAAATTTAATTAATGGACCTCTGATTTGTTAGAGATAAAAATCCTTACTATGATTCATCAGCAGTTCTTGCAGAGTTGCAAGTTCCTGAAACCCTTATCCTAAGCATTTATTTGCCTAGCATCTATCAAGCCTGTCATGAAGCCATATGCTCCATTAAATAGTGCTGGAAACGTTCAGTTCAGCGGTACACAGAAACTAATTTCCAAATTTTGGTCCATAGGGATTCTACCAGTCTCAACTGGCACTTCTTTAAAAAAAAATCTGGCTTCTTGCTGTAGCAGTGATTGAAAGCTCTGATTTAGTAATTTTGTCTATAAAAAACCAGATTGGTAAATACAAAGTGGAAAAAAAAAAAGTTTTCGTAAATGAAGATTGGTTTGGATTTTTTTTAACTTTTTCTCCACTGAAGTCATACCAATCATATTTTTAGTTGAGAAAGATGTAGATTTAGGAGCATTAAAAGTCCCTCCCCTTTCCCACATATAATCTCTGTTTTCCCTGGCTTTGAAGATCTAGTAATTTCACAGTCACATATTAGTTTCCTTCCTCTGGGGTTGTTTTCCTGTATTTTGTGTGATTATTTGTTTGATCTGATGCAGCATATTATTTCTCAGAGTCTGCAGCTTTGGGAATTTTTGCAACTTCCCGTGGGAACCCCCCTCGTGTTTTCTGGGGTGATTTTTCACTTTGAATGCCTATAGTCTGCATAAAGGCATATTCTGTATTTATTGAGACTTCCAGTGTTGATTCTTTATTTCAGAAAAATGTCAGTAAAAAAGGAGTATGCTTGATTTTCAGTGTACTTCTACTTACTTACTCTGTTAAAGTATCAAGAGCCAAAAACAACAACAACAAAAAGAAGTTGCATGGAACAATCTGTCATATTCCTGCTATAAACTATTCATACTATAAACTCTGTACAAAGTGAGCCCACATGCCAAGAGAAACAACGTTTGTATTTTCAATGCTCGCCTAGTGCATAAAAATCTTTGAAAACAGCTACAGCCTCTGGAAGCTTTTAGTGCTGGTAAAGGTAAGTCCATCGTAGGCTCTTTGTTCCTCAGCTAGGGGAATATAGAAAAGTGAAAGGGAAAGGATTTCCTTCTCCAAAAACTGTACCAGGATATGGCAGCAGTTCTGCAAGCAAACATATTCCAGCTATATTATTAGGCTACCTCAAGAGAATTGGTTTTGCTCTTCCAGCATGTTTGGTATTGCCTTCTGGTTTATTGTTTTCTCTTTTTTTGGCAGTACAGCCCTGTTTCCAGCCTGAAGTTAATGTCACACAGAGATTAAATTCTTTTATGTTCTTGATTTTTTGCAGACCCTGTTCAGCTGTGCCCTGTGAAACCTCCTTTATGCAGCAGCATTTCTAAGAGTCAATAATATATGTAGTACTTTATAAACACAAGGAGATACATACCCACCCCTATCTCTAAACTAGAGGTATGAAATCTGAGTTTAGGATTAAACATTTTCATAATAGCCTTTTCTTCATATACATTCTTAGCTCTTTTCAAATAAATATCAGCAATTCTTACTCTATCTCATTTGAAAACCACTAATTTTAGATGATATGTACAAGTACAGAAATGAACACCTAGGCTGAATAGGAGGAAACTTAGATAGTGATGGGTATTCTTACAGAAAAGAATGGTTGATTTGGAGACTTGATAATAGTGCAGGCTAACAGTGTAAAAATTTCAGACAGAATAATGAAGGGCTGAACTGTCCTGTCACCACTTGTGGTGGTGAATGGAACTAAGTCCAGTTGGTGGCTGGTCACTAGTGGTGTTCCCCAGGACTCAGTACTGATGCTGGTCCTGTTTAACATCTTTATCAATCATTTGGATGAGGGGATAGAGTTCATGCTCAGTAAGTTCACAGACAACACCATTAGGCAGGAGTGCTGATCTGCTGGAGAGCAGGAAGGCTCTGCAGAGGGATCTGGACAGGCTGGATCAATGGGCCGAGGCCAGCGGGGTGAGGGTCAACAAGGCCCAGTGCTGGGTCCTGCCCTTGGGTCACAACAGCCCCAGGGAGTGCCACAGGCTGGGGACAAGAGTGGCTGCAAAGCTGCCCACAGGAAAAGGACCTGGGGGTGCTGGTGACAGCGGCTGAACATGAGCCAGGGGGTGCCCAGGTGGCCAAGAAGGCCAATGGCATCCTGGCCTAGATCAGCAACAGTGTGGCCAGCAGGACCAGGGCAGGGATTGTCCCCCTGTACTTGGGGAATGAGCCTAGAGTGCTGGAGCATGTCCAGAGAAGGGCAATGAAACTGGTAAAGGGTCTGGAGCACAAGTCCAATGAGGAGCAGCTGAGGGAGCTGGGCGTGTTTAGCCTGGAGAAAAGGAGGCTGAAGGGGCCCTTATCACTCTCTACAACTGCCTGTAAAGGTTGTAACCAGGTGGGGGTCAATCTCTTCTGCCACATATCAAGTAAAAGGACAAGAAGAAATGGCCTTAAGTTGTGCAAGGGGAGGTTCAGATTCCATATTAGGAAGACTTTTTCACTGCAAGAGTGGCTAGACATTGGAATAAATTGCCTGTGGAGGTGGTGGAGTAACTCTTTTAGAGTGTTCAAGAGGTGTCTGGATGTGGCGCTTGGGGTGATTATGGTGGTGCTAGGCTGACTTTTGGACTAGATGAGCTTTAATGTTTCTTACAAACTTGATGATTCTGTGATTCTGTAATTTAGATATATTTATGTACCAGGTTTTGAAGGGGTCGGTGCTGGCATATTTGGACAGTTTATCCCATCTACTTTATGCGCTTAATTTAAGACAGAAAGATGTGCCATCAGAAAACAGGTGTCTCTCTGTTGATCAGGAAAGTGACTGCTTTCACTTTGATACTTCTAGACAGATTATGTTAAGTGTGTTGAATCCACCTTTGATTTATCTGCTTTGCTTTGGCTTGACTGGAGTTAAAATTATGTAAACTGTCTCGCTTCAAGAATTGTTGTTAGGTATGATAGTTGAATCAGTCATAGAGTCCTTGGTAGTTGGTCAGATTGCTTCACTGTATCTCAAGTCTTACCTTCCGTATTATAAAACAGTTGGCTCTGAAAATCCTAGGCACACAATGAAAACCAGCAAATATAATTAGAAACAAGAGGATTGGTAATACTCATTCTGCATAAGTCCCATCTTGGGATTTAGACTTCTTTAGAGTTGTTAGGTGGGTTTTCTTTCTTTCTTGTTTTAGAGTTCAGGAAAGGGTTTTTTTCATTATAGTTTATAACAGGAATATTTACCAGTTAGCAAGCTGGGGAAGAGAATGCACATCCAGCTTATAAGGTGGTTAATTTTGGTTCTTGAAAATACTGGCACATCACCCAGATAGTGGGAGAGTTTCATCTATTACATAAGAGGAGACAGGGAAAATAAGTCCAGATTCAGGTTGAAACTGGGAAAGGTTTTTAAAGAACATACTGCATAATGGAAGCATTCCTGTATTGTCTTGTCTTTGAACACATTACAAAAAGTAAAAGTATCTTTCAAGCATTTTGATATTGACCACCTGTATTTTGTAAAGGAAGATGCTTCAACATGATACTTTAACTTCCATTAAAATATTAGTATAACAAAACTCTTCATCCTTCGATTATATGTTTCTTGCTCAATAAGAAGAGAAAGATACTGGTAAAGCCTATTGAACTGAGGTCCTACATTTTCCAAAAGACTTCACTTAATGTATAAACATACCTGGGTTCTGGTTGAAGTTAGGTGCTGAGACAAGGATCAGTTTTGAATGGTGGTGTTGATCTGTTCGTGGTTTTGGATTTTTTTTTAATACTTCTGGCTCAGCTATCAGGAGATGTAATGAGACCTAGAATATTCCTCAATTGACCTCAGACCATATGTAAAAAAAAGCACTGTCTTAATCATGTGATGTTTTATTGTATGTTTTCCAGAGTGGCAAAAGTAATGAAGGTTCCTGTATATGAGACACCAGCAGGATGGAGATATTTTTCCAATCTCATGGACTCCGGACGTTGTTCCCTTTGTGGTGAGGAGAGTTTTGGCACTGGTAAGTGATACATAATCAAATACTACCACAGACTTTTAAGTTTTTCCTGGATGCCTCAAGTCAAACCCAAAAGAATCAGCAAATTGTCTCATGCTGAAACAACTGTCTGTTGTTCACATCTTGAGGTTCATCTCGTAAGTGTGGTGACCAGCCCCTTGAGGTGTGAAAAATGTGGAAAATGCATATTCAGAAGTGGCAAGCAATCTAACTACTGTCCAGACAGCTTCTGGAGGTGCCTGGAACTCTCTCCTGACTTGGACATAAGTCAGAAAAGCTTCACTGGTTCCACTGCAAGTCTTTTCACGGACTGCAATGGCATTTGGAGGGAGTTTGCCTGTATGGGAGCCACTTTTTTCCTGATGTGGTTAGGTGTACAAAGTATGAGGATTGGTACATCTGATGGTACGTCTAAACAAAACTGTTGCAGGCATCCCTTTTTGGAACATCACGATTGCTCAAGTGTCAGCTGAATTGCTCAAGTGCCATGTTACATGTCAGCATCTGTGTTTTCCCTAGGTATTTCTCCCTTATCTGTCACAAGAACCAATCAAACAACAGAATGCAGAATGAATGACAAATTTGAGCCATCAGAAATATAGTATTGACAGTAAGCATTAGAGCAAGTAATTGAACTGTGTAGTCCGTAAATCTGCACAAATGTGATTTTAGTTCATGAGAAGAACTGAATAAATTTCAGAATGTTTATTTTTTTTTCTTTCCTGGATTCTGGCACAGAAATTCTTCATTCTTATTTATTAGTAGGGTGACATTACAAGTCTTTTTGAAAAAGCACAGACCAGAGTAACTTAATAATTTGCCTGGCTAATAGTTTATTCTGTATTTTGATGTGAGTTCTCTATTTTGAATGTGTAATTCCTTGTCTGCAGCTCTTCGCAGAAGATTAGTTACCATGCAATGAAACCTGATTACAAATTTAGTTTTGCTTAAATTTACTTATGTCAAGTATTAAGTTTGTTGGTTGGGGTCAGTTAGAGCAGAATGCTGCTTTTTTGAAAATGAGGATACTTTGAGCTGTAGACATGCCACTTCATGTGTTGTCTTGTTGTTTACTGCATGGATCTCAACAGGCTATGATGGAAGAACCAAAAATATGTTCGATTTCTTTGGGTCTTATATGTAAAAAGGAAGAGAATTTAAATTGGTCATGGATGTTAATTTTCTTTTTGTTGTCAGTGGGAACCAATGTCTCATGATTAGCAAACTGTATGTCTTCACTATTTGCTGTGAGTGGTACAGGTTTGTATTGCCTTGAATGTATCTTTTGAATAGGTACTTCCTATGCAGTGTGCTCTGTCAGGTCATTGAGAGAGATTTAATTTGGGGAGAGAAGGTCAGGATGATCTTGTATCTTTCAGAATGTGCTGCTGTTAGTTGTGATGTATTGTTGAACTGTATCTCCATTAACCCATGAGAGGTGTGAACTGGGGCGTTTTCAACTCTCACTGCTTTTTAATACTTCTTCACCGGGCCAATTACGTACCCCTTCCTTCTAAATACTGAAGTTCCTCTTGCTCATGCGAAACCAGATACTTTCATGAAACTTGGGTGGGTCTAGAGACATAAGTATGACCTCATTAGCACCCAAATTATTTGGAAGAAAACTCCTGGCTTCATCATCGTGCTGAAGAAAGTTAAGTGTGGTTTTTAACTGGAAGGAGCTTGTAAGAGTTTTGATAATGAGTTCCTATAGGTTGAAGTATATCTGGATACCTTAGCCCACAGCGTGCAGCGTGTCCTGCATGTAGGCCTGTGTGTAGAGGTATGTAAAACAAACAGGAGTGGCCTCTCTGTGCCATATGCCATGACAAACCACTGCCACAGATCTGTCTCTGCTTGGGAAGTTAGTTTCCTAGAACATCTTCATCTGATGATGTTGAATATGACTCTTTCAGATGCTGATGTCTGAGGGAGAAGGGAGGAATCGTTGGTTGCTTAGTAGAAGCCATGTCTTCTTTTAGGAAACTTGCCATTTAAATTCTATGGTGCAGTTATAAAAAAAGACAAACATCAAATTTCCCTTTCACATTCAAAAGCGTGTTCAGGTCTTGCTAAGAAGGCTGTCCCAAGTACTGGTGGACGTTAGCCCTGGAGATCAGTCATACAGAAATAAAAATTAAGTGATCTGCTGTAACAGTGAGGACATTATGGTCTCTGTTGGTCTAATTTTATTATCCTGAGTATCTGATAGTGGTTGAATTTGGGAAGAGAAACACTCATGGAGGTCAAGGCGGTGCCTCTAGGGTTTGGCTGTTCTAGATAGGCAAGAAAATTACCCTAATTTCTCTCTTCTCTTGACATTGACTTTTTCTTTGCTTGTATTTTCCTGTAAAGCCTTAAAACAATTGCCTTCTGTACACTAGCCTGTCTTCCAAATTTGCAGCTCCAGCTCCTTTCTCCTCACCTCAGACTAGTCTCTCCATTCCTTAGCAATCCATGTCCCTTATATTAATCTGGTTTTTCTACCCTATCACCAATTCTTCAGATTCCTGATAAATCCTGTCTCTTGTGAATGCTAAGGGTGCTTGAAAAACGTATTGCTGGCCAACATGGAGAGCTGGTATGCAGCAATATCTCGACATCCCGGTATGTTCTGATCCGATTAACTTTGTTGTACCTGGAGCACTTCAGTGCAGAAAGCCTCTTGACCTCCAGTTTTATCCAATTCCATCTAAAGGCAAATCTGGACACTCGAGATTCAATCCCATGGGCATCCAGAGAACTTGAGCACGGGGTTTAAATTCCTCAGTCTGTGTGTAGTTGCTGTGTAAAAAAATATGTGACAGAGATTTCCTAAAGGCGTGGAGTCTCCCTCACTGGAGATATTCAAGAACCGTCTGGATGCAATCTTGTGTCGAGTGCTCTGGGGCAACCCTTCTTGAGCAGGGAGGTTGAACCAGTTGCCCGGTTGTGGTCCCTTCCAACCTGACCCATTCTGTGATTCTGTGACACTTATGGGGCAATTATGCGATGGCTGTGATGTCTAAAGTTTGGTTTTCTCACTGCCTCAATTTCCTTACCATCTTTCAGTTCAATGCAGCTGTCTGAAATGTGTCCTCATGTGCCAGGAGGTTTATTTGTAAAACATGGTCTGTTTGTAGATGACCAGTACTTTAGCAATGTGAGCTGTTTTTAGCAGTAAATATTTACCTTATTGCAAATCTTTTAGTAATGTCCTAAGCTCTGTGACCCTCACATGTTTCTGCCAGTATTGGGCATTTGAATCAATTTTACAGCTTTTGCCCAATTATATCTATTTAGAGAACTGAAATTTGGCACTTCTTTAGCTTTCAGCATGGAATATTTGTATAAGTGTACGATATAATGATCAGAGTGGGAAACTTACTGCTTAGTGTAAGAGGAAGGAGTTTTAAAAATCCACCTTCTGTCATCAGACTGCTTTGGAAACCAATTGCTTGTGTACCCAGGTAATCCAGCCCAGCTGGAATTTCCAAGTAATACAGAGCCCTGGTTTTATAACATAAGGGACTTTGCTCTGGCAAGTAAATAAAAGCAAATTTTCTGCTATAAAAGGAGAAAAGATGTTGAAAACATCCCATACAGCTGTATTTCCCAAACTTGTTTTCTGGCAGCTGATCCTGGAGCTCAACCAATGCTTTAAAAACTTCTTCCATTTTTGTAGCAGTGTGGGGAGCTTGTCAGATGAGGTTAGTGGCTTTCTGGTTCTCTGACTAATGCCCAGTTCGAAGGAGGGCCTCAGCAGTAGCAATTAGTTTCTAAATTTCATCAGTATGCTATTAGTCAGGATTAGGAGAACTGTGTGGCTGATTTATCTCTCTGCAGTTTAAGCCATTTCAGTAATTGCTACAACTTTCTTAAATTTGCTTGCTTCATCGCCAGATTTCCAGATTCTATTGACATCAACCCCCTTCTCCTGCAAGTTTATGTGGAAGAATATTAAAATGTGTTATTGCTGAAATGAATGAAAGCCTCAAAAGAGCTGTTTGCTGGTGTCTGTTGCAGTAGTACAAATCTAAAATAATCTCATTAACATGAATATATTATCAGACCAGAATGCCCCTAAATCTTCATTTGCCTAAAATATCGCTAAGTTTCAGACTGCTAGATTATAAATTTGTGAGACTCAAGTATGTGCAAACAGAGTGATTTGTTGTGAGTTTGTGTACTCCTGTGATTTTCTTGTTTTAAAATCACATGTAGAGAATGCAATGATAGACAGGGATTATTCAATTAGGGAAAAGCAATTACCTTTTATTCATGCATATGACCCACAAAGCTCACTTTCCCTATCAGAATTGGATATCCCAGATACAGACAAAGATAGATAGCTTTCAAATAGTAGAAAAATCATAATGTAAATATATTTGCATGATTTTACCTTGTTTCTCAAGCTACTGCCTCTAAAGACTTTCTTCGGTTTAAAACTGTGTAAGCTGACTATTTCTCTATGAATGGGAACATGCTCTGAGAGTTTTTCCCAGGTTGTTTACTCTGAGTCTGGACATAGCAATTTACTGTAGTAAAAAATAACTTTTGCTACTGTTATGTGGAGAAATAACAAATTAACTTAAAAATAAGTTGTTGAAACACTTGCAGTTATTATAATTTCCCTTACCAATGGAAAATTAAATATAAAGCATTAATCAGAAAAAATATTTGTTGACTCCTCTGTTCTATTGTCTCTTTCTGCTTCAGCTCTTTAAACAGAATCAGGAATTCCGTAATTCCGTGATGTTTCAATTAAAAGTAGCACTAAGAATCATACTGAGATTACTCAGAGCCCCTATTGCAATTGGGGAATACAGTATTGCAATTTCAGGCACCTTCTTCACTTTGCACAGGACAGATCTGCCTCTGCAAATTCATTGGATCTATGAAGCAAAGAATGGTTTTACCTGAACTGAGGCAGCAGAATAAACTCCCTCCCCAGAGTCTCTACAATGTGAGCTGGGCTGTAGGACTAAGTTAAGAGAGAGCAAGCAAAAACACATACAGATGTTCATAGGTGAAAATCAGAATAACAAAATTGCAGTAACAGATTTTAATTTGCTGAAAGAAGGAAGGGCAATAAATACAACAACATTATGTGCATACAGTAACCACGCTGATGGATGTGCTCGGTTTCCCTTCTCTTAAGACTAACAAACTGAAACACTTCCTGGGCACACAGGATTATTGTCCCTGTACTCATATCAGGCTAGCATTTTTAATTGCAATTTTTTATTCTGAAACAGTTGAGTTGCTTTTAGCTATCCAGACTTTTGTCTCTGGATTACTTTCTCCCACTGCTTTCTCTTTCTGGAGAAGCAACAATTTCTGTCCTCTGAGGCACATGCAAGGACAGAGGACATGCCAAATCTGCTAAATGCATATGAAGAATAATATATTCAGCCCTCTTTATATAGATTTATGAGCTTAAACCATACCAGAACAAAGCTCAGAACACAGCAAAGAGCTCTTCAGAAATGCCTCTGTCCATGTTTCAGTAGAACATTTTGATTCAATGAAATGTACTTAAAGTGTTGGCTACATCAGAATGCATCTCTTTGGTGTTCAGCTTAGCCTGTTTCTCCATTGTCATGATGTATAGACCATTTTGCTGAATGACTGCAGTGCTTTTCACTTTATGATTTGCTGGCCTGCAGTCTGCAGAGTGTTACATAGCAGGAGGAAAAATGGTCATTCATGTTGGAACAAATTGCTGAGAGGTTAAGCTCAGTTCCATGTCTCCACTTCTTGCTGGTGTCTGGTGAGACACTTAAGCCATTTAAGTGGCTGGTGATAATCGGCAACAGAGATGGCTTTTTAGGCGAAATGGAATTTTTTCTGTGCTAAGGATGAATGGCTGAAAGGAGAGGCAGGCAGGCTAAGAAGGGAAGGAACAGGCATGTTGGGGTGAGCCTGCTGTTACCAGCGCCCTGCCTGGCCCCCTGGGGCTCCCCCACTCGGCGCAGGAGCAGCGCCAGGGCCGTCAGCCCCAGCAATGCTGCAGCAGGGCCAGCCTCCAGCTCCCCAGAGCCCTGCCGGGCCTGGCCAGGGGTCCCCCAAAGCCGGGCCTGCCCGTGCTCCCACTTCCTGGCCTGGCCTTGCCCTGTCCCCATTCCCAGGCAGTGCCTGATGCCCGGAGCTGGGACTGCCCTGGTGCCCCCGAGTGCCCTGTTGTGGGGGCAGTGGGACTGGGACAGGCCCTGGCTGCTCGTGCCCTGCTGCCCGAGAGAAGCCCCGCTGTTCCCAGTCCCCTGAGCATCCCCAGCCCCCGTGGTGATGTGATGACTTTTCCTGCTGTTACCAGAGGAACAATGTATGCTGGGGGGAAAGTGACAGCTGTGTTCTAGATTTCTCTTTTGGTGGCAGGGGCAGAAGCCTGCACCATTATCTGGGAACAGACTCTTGGCTTTGGTGACAATGACTGTGACTCTGCTGTATGCTTTGCCTACAAGTAAGCTGACTTTATTATCCGTAGGACATACTGCTGGTATGTCTTGGGGTGACTTTATGATGTGTATCCCCTATCATCGCTCCGTGCCCAGATATGATTCCTGTGCCTTTCTGTGCCTTTAAACTGAGCCCAAGAGAGGGGAGAGAAAGAAAAAAAAAGGTCAGACAAATTTTTTCCAAGCAGTCTGTGCTTCAAGGTCACTACTCCTCTGAGTCTCTCTGCTGTGGGGAGAAGAGGGGAGGAAGCACCCTTCCTGCTTTCCAGCCAGCTTTTTCAGCCCTGTTTCTTTGGAGAGAGATGGAGAGTTAAACCTTGGTTTTCTGGGACTTTTTTTTTTCTTCTCTTCTGGACTTGTTCAGAACATCAGAACATCAGACCCCCACCAGGGGACCTTCCACTGGCCTGGAGTGGGGGGGGGCCCCATGCCGACCCAGCTCTGAGGAGGAGGAGGAGAGAGACCACACCCACAGAAGGGTTCTCAAATCTTTCAGGTTTTCTCTCCACAGCGAGAGATTTCATTATTTAGCAGTCTTATTCTTTTCCTGTGTGTTTGTTAAATAAATAGTTTTTATTTTCTCTTTCACATTCCTCCGAGGAATATTTCTTTCCCGAACCTGGTGGGGGAGGGGCGGCTATAACCTGCCTTCCTTTGAGGAGACGTTCCTTTTGGACGTTTCCCTGAATTTGGCCCAAAGCGGCACACTATAGAAGATATCCTTAAGGTGATCTAGCGTATTACTGCAACGAGGGAATAGAAAAGGTGAGAGATGACCTTTAAGGTCCCTTCCAGCCCAAACAATTCTCTGATTCTATGACCTGAATGTCTGAAGGACTGACTTTCTGTAGAGGGACATTCGTTTTCCTCTCTTATCTGAAGCTATTTGCAAAGCTTTAAGAGCTCATAAATAACCTTGCCCTTTTTCTTCTGACTGGCTGGCACTCTGTGCTTTCACAGCACCCAGTACTGGAGCAGGGAACAGAGTAACCTGGGCCTCCTCTTGCAGCAGCTCCTCGAGCACCAGCCCTAAACTCTTGGCTGTTGTAATAGGAGACTGCTGCTGTTGCAGAGGGCTCACAGATTACAGATCAAGGCAGATAACACGTGGCAGAAAAGAGATATTCTTACTATCATGGCAGCTACTTTGCAAATGTGAAGGCATGTTACTGTCTCAGCTCTTAAATCCATCTACAGTGTTCGATGTCCTTGTTTTCTGTAATGCGTAATGCATAGACATAAACATGATCTTCAAGCAAATCTTTATCCTCATCAACAAGTGTTCAGTAATCATTCCTGTACAACTTGAATACTGTGCTGAATAGTAATTTGCATTTATTTAACCCTGTGGTATTTAGGTTAATGTTAAGATTAATGTTAGATTCAGGGTGTTGAGGTTGAATGTAACACAAGAAGCGTGTCAGGCAGATTTGTGGCAGACCCAGGACAATGGGCTCTTAGAAAATCCATATGAGCAGAGGTTGCTACCCTGATTGTTTCTCTCTCCCAAGAAGACAGACTGCAAGTTCAAGGCAACAGCAGTGATTGGAAGACTGAACCCTAGGAATCATGGTTTCTCTCTGCACATCTTGTTATTTTCCTTATATGCCTTTAATATGTTGACAGTTTTTCACAAGATTAACAGCTTCAGTGCGTCAGTTTATATAACGGAAACTGTCCTCTGCCCATAGCAAAACACAGCTGTTTTGACAGATGACTGTGTGGACCTTGAAGGCCGTCATGTAAAACCAAGCTCTGCAAAGCAGTCTTGCTGCAACAGGGTTTTTGTGTCTGGGGAAGAAGAATATTTCAGAAAACAGGTTTTCAGCCTAGCAGTTTTTAGATTCCTCTCTGGTGGATTTTCTTAAGTATCTTCTAAGGACAGATAGTTCAATTGGTTGCCTCTGTAATCAGTAGGTACTTCATGCTGTAAACAAAACTTCCGATGTATTGCGCTTGCTTTGTTCTCATGGTTTCAATAATGTGTGACTAGACAGAAAACCGTAAGGCAGCAGCTAACACACTTTAACCAAATCTAGTATTAGTAAACTGGAGCAATGGCTACATATTTCTATATCTCTTCAAGTTTCTTGAGTCTGTCAGCTTATACAATTCCCATCATTATCTACTGAGTGCCAGGGGTCTTGGGTCTTACTTGAATCTGAGACTTATGTGTTAAATCATGTGGGGTAGTCCAAAACTGTTCCTAGTTTTCATTGTTGGAACAATTTCTCTCTTCATAAATACAGACCTATGAAGGGATTTAGACTGGAGCATCCAAACATCTTTACCACTGAGAGGTATGGAGAAATACAGAAAAGGGAACAGTCCTGCTCTCTGGTTTGCTTGTTTGTTTTTTTTTTCCCTCAGGAAAAAATGTTTTCAAGCTCTTGGTTTTTGTCTTGACGGGAGGTCATGAACATTCTGGAAATCTGCAGTTTTTATGGAATGGGGAAGTTCTTTCTCTGCAGCTTGACATCTGCAGATGAACATTCTGCAGAGATAAGGAGATGGTGTTGAACTCAACTCTCAAAAAGGAGAACATTCTGGCTCATGGCTGGGGTTTGCATATCTAGCCCAGTTCTGGGAAACAGTAGAGGAGGTGTGAAAACACTCTGTACATCAGTGGGCAGGAATAATGACTAAAAATGTTTTCATACTGCTACTGTTTCTATTCAAGTACTTGTAGATATTTTTATTTAACCTTAGAAGTATGGGCTTTGTCATGCATAAACGGATCACATTTTAAACACTAGTTCTGGTTTTTTGTCTGGAACATATCAGAGGTGCTGGGGCTACTACTACTGATTACCGTTATGTGACATAACACAGTTAAATGAGATATTTGCCCAGCCTCCTTACCTTGTTTTCTGATTTGCAGTGATACCAAATAATGTGCTTAATGTCTGTCTCTTTAGGGTCTGACCACCTTCGAGAGAAAGATGGACTGTGGGCTGTGCTAGTTTGGCTTTCAATCCTAGCAGCTCGAAAGCAGAGTGTGGAGGAGATTGTCAGGGATCACTGGGCAAAATTTGGCCGGCACTACTACTGCAGGTAAGAAAAATGATGAAAAGGCACTTATGCAGCTGATAGGAGAATTCTGCTATGATCATTCCTTGTTTAGATGTGCTCAGCTGCACTTAGGCATGCATTTGCTGTGACTACAGAATGAAAATCTGCCACAGATTATCACTGTTTTGTATACAGGTTTTTCCAGAGGAGTAAGTGTCAGAAAAAGGAGCTATATGTGTATGTTACTGCTAGCATATGAGTAATTGAATTTTTTAATATTGATTGGCAGAAAGATTTGAATTATTTACTTGTGGAATATACAGGTGCAGCTTGTTACATGATGTTGAAAAAGAAACATAATCCCAGCAAGATTTACTCCTGCATTTTTTTCTCCCAAGTGCCTCCATGTGACAGGGTTTTAGTGAGAACTGAAACCTATGCCTGCTTCCAGTTCAGGATAAGTCATCCAAAGATACAAACATTTATTTATCTTTATTAAGGCCTCAATATGTTGAGTTCTAGCTGTCTTTTTAATCTTTGTTTCTGCCTCTCTGTTAATCCAGGCTTAATTCAGAGGAGTTTGTAATTTGTAAGGTCCTTTGCACACAGCTGTTCCTCAAAGCTTGTAGCAAAGTTTTCTCTATGTCACTTGTCTGTTGATCACTGCACTGATTGTGTCATTAAGTTTTGAAAGCTAGCTGTGTATTGGTGATGTTTTCTGTGCTACTTTAGAAACTATATTTTCTAGATGCTTTCTGTTGATTTAGAGTCAGGTGGCCTGTGTAGAGCTGTGGTTGCACGCATGTAATGGTTAGATTGCACAGGACTTCTATGTGTGTGCTGGTTTCATTTGCAATCAGTAGTTCAGTGGTACACTTCTGATTTTTGAAGTAAGCAGTAAATTGTTAACTGTGAGTATATACAGTTCTGTGAAATCAGAACTGTTTTCTCAGCTCTGGGGACTTACTTTCTGGTTCTACTTTTTTTTGATGTATGTGCAAGGTTTGATTACGAAGCACTGGAACCCAGAACAGCATATTTCATAATGAGAGACCTGGAAGCTTTGATCACTGACAAATCATTCAGCCATCAACAGTTTGCTGTGGGTAACAATATCTACAGTGTGGAAAGAACGGACAGCTTTGAGTACGTAGATCCTGTGGATGGCACTGTGACCAAAAGACAGGTATGGCTGTAGTGATGGTTTTGCAGCTGTCATATTGTCTCAAACAGTGTTGTTTCTAAAGTTCAGCTGGCTGGACTGTCCATTTATTTATGGGATGGTGCTTCCTTTTCTGTGATAGATACTGCATTTCCTACTTAAGATTAGCTCAGTCTGGATAAGATAATCCACCTTTAGTTTATCTTGAGCTTGGCGTACGTAACTGGAGACAATAGAGTCACAGTGAACATAGGATGGGATGAAGTCCCTGTTGACAGCAATGCATGTATAGGGAGGGTTCATTTTCTAGAACAGTGGAAAATGTCATATAGAAAGAAGGTCTTTCATTTTTCTATTTTCTATCTGAAATCTCCACTGGCTATACATTACGAAAAAAACCCTAAACATTTCTTGCTCTTGGTGACCCACAGGATTTACATAACTGAGGTGCAATATCTAAATATCTATTGTATCCAGTAGCATGCAGAAGACTTTAGAAGGTTATAGCCTATGTGTATGTGGGCACATTTGACTTTCCTAGCCCAAATTATCATTTCCTTCTGGACTCTGTCTATACTGAGATTCCTTAGTTATCAAGAACTGCAGTTCAAACTGAGCCTTCAGTGTTTGGAAATTCATGATGTGTTCAAAAGTAACCAGGTACTTTTACCAGGTGTAAATATATATTCAAGTATCTTGAATATGAGCTTTGACTCCTATTAAAGTTTGTCCTGATTTTATGCTATTTATATCTTTATGATCCTGCTTTCTCTGGTTTTTAAATTGTTTGACCTAAACAGACCCTAGCAAATTATATTACAAGCCATTAAAACTGTTGTCATGCCATTCTGCTCAGAGTCTTTATAGTTTCCATTCATCATTGCATCCAGAAAGTATAAGCAGCCCATCTGTCACTGAGCTACCCTCTTTTTGCATATTACTACTGAAACAAGATATGAGGATATTGTCATATCCACGTCCAGTGGAAAATTACAGGCACGGCAAACTTGTGACCTCTATAGTTTAAAAAAGCAGCTTGTGAATTTTCATTGCACTTTTCTCTCCCTTAATTTTTTCATCCAAAGCACTTACTCTGTATTGGAATATAATTGCTGATCATATCACCATGTAACACAGAGAAACATGACTTGGCTTTCAGATGGACTGTGAAAGGGAGCCCATAAAACCAGAAAGCATGTCTTTTCATAGGGAGAAGCTCTTATTTATTTGGAGTTCAACCAGTTTGTCCTTTGGCAAGGACACATTCCTAGCTTCATGTGTCTGCAGCCTCGGTGGGATTCTCCAAGCACAATAAAAGGGGAGAGGATATTGATCTATGCAAATGAAACAGCAGTTCACCGCTGCCATTTTTCTCAGGTAGCTTGGTCATCATCTAAATGCAGATATCTCTTTCAGACTGTCATAGGCTCCATGTGGATTTTTCAGCTATGTATTCAGGAACAAGTTCCAAGTTTTGTTCCCCAGTAGGTAGGGGAGAGAGATTTATATTCAGTGCAGCTGCACTGTCTCATGAACGAGAAGCTGGCTACATGATAATTATTCAGTGTTAATAAACAACATCCTCAGAAAATAAACACAGCAATGAGAAAATAGGCAGCAAACAATACACACAGACTGTTGCTTCTAATTAACTCTGTCTCTTGAAACCCATGAATATTGTTTATCAGTGCAATAATAAGACTTAAAATTAAATGAAACATTCTGTTGTTCTTGAAGACTGTTTTAATTTTTAAAGCTATATTGTGCTTTTGCACATGTAAGCACATAATGATGCTGTTCCTGAGGGTCCAGCAAGCCAGGAATGGGACCAGTTGCATTTTTGTGTGAAATTTGAATTATAAGGATGAGAGGTACAAGTTGGCCATTATATTAAGAGACAAAAGGCTCCAGGGAGACCTTATTGTGACCTTTCAGTGCTTCAAGGGGGCTTGTAAGAAAGATGAGGACAATTCTTTTAGCAGAGCCTTTTGCAGTAGTGCAAGTGGTAATGGCTTTAAACTAAAGAGTAAATTAAAAATAGATATAAGGAAACCTTTTTTTTACAATAAGAGTAAAAGACTGGAACAGGTTGTCCAGAGAGATGGTGGATGCCCCATCTCTGGAATCATTCAAGGTCAAGCTGGATGGGGCTCTGAGCAACCAGATCTAACTGAAAGTGTCCCTGCCCACTGCTGTGAACACGATGACTTGATGACATCAGGACTGGATGACCTTTAGAGGTCCTTTCCAACCCAAACCATTCAATGATTCTGTGGTAGTCAAACAATGCTTTAAGATGTTTTGGCATATATCCAAGGAAACAAAGGTTTTACTTAGGTTTTACTTATACTTTAGAATATTGGCACGCTGTGTTTCTAGCATCATTGTCTTGTCAAGCTGCTGATAAAACTGGAAAAATAAAATACATCCCTTAGTTCTCTCATTTTTTGTTTACTGTCCTTTAAACAAAAGTAGCAAGGATCTTAGTTTGTGCACTAGATCTTTGTCAACTGAAGGACTAGGGGGAAGAAAAGTTCACTGGCTTATCAGAGGTGGCACTTAGTCTAAGGGTACAATTTATATAAAGGGAACTAGAATGTGTATTAGTGCACAGCTGATAGAATATTGCAACACTACAACTATTTATCTGTGCAATTTAGTCCTCTGGACTTAATGGCCTTCCTGCACAGAAACTGTGGATCCAAGTATATGGTCTGTGGTCTGTAAAAAAAAAATTTCATATATGCAGTACAAAAGAGGGGAGGAGAAAAGAAAAAAAGATGTGAAGATGGGAGCAAAGAACAAATATTTAGTTAATTAAAAAATTAATCCTCTTTATTATGCACACAGTTAATGTGCATTAATCTGTGTACTTGAGATTAATTAACACCTTAAGTTTTCCAAACTATACTACAGACTTACTGAAATTCTTGCAGTCACATATTGATACATGGTGTTTGAAGGGCAGCAACTGGTCATGTCTTCTGTATTCACTAATCACAACTGTTTTTTGATCCAGGGATTCTGTAGGTGTTTCTTAGGCCGCTTATCTTTAGTGATCTTATACCTATTTCTCAGGCCATTGATTTTGTGCTCTGCCACACAGAAAAAGAGCAAATCAAGTAAAAGAATAAAAACATCACTAAGAGAGTATTTGTTATAAGGAGTGGGAAGGAATGCACAGCATAATTTCTAGTTTTCAGAGGGAAAAAAAGAGTAAAGAATGAATTGTCCAAAGTAATGGGGGAAGAAGAATGGCATCCAAATGACTCTTCCTTTCACTTTTATTTTGAAGCAGTGAATGGTGATTTTTAAAGGTACTGCCACCTTACATATATGCTGTTCCTTCTTCTTTCACAGGGGCTGAGGATTATTTTTTCAGATGCTTCCAGGCTCATCTTCAGAATGAGTGCTTCTAGTCATGTGAGAGCTACTCTGCGGATCTATGCAGAGAGTTATGAAAAGGATCCTAGCCAACACAATAAGGAACCACAGGTAATGCAAGTGTTGTAATTAGTCAGTAAGTAAAGCACTACCTCTGTAATAGCAGTGGCTACAGGTTTTCATCTTTGATCAGAAGCAACACTCAACATTTTGACCCATGTACTGTATTTGTAGATTATTTTCCTAGTCATGTAAATGTACACCTTTTGAGGAAGGATCAGCAGTTTTAATATAAATTAGTGTAATAGCTAACACAACAGGAGTGTCAAGGGCTGAGATGCCTCGTCTTAAATGCTGGGCAATGACTTCAAGTCTATTAAGAGAAGCCATTCTAGTTTGAATTCTTTTCAGAATATTTTTAGAGTTGTGACCTGACTTACAGAACAATATTTTAAAAATAAGATAACCATTTTTCAAGCAGATTATCTAAGAGCCACTTAGTTAGGGCATCCCAAGGATTCCTCACAATCAGAGTACAGTTAGGAAATATGGATACCAGAGTCTAAAAAATGTAGGGATTCCTTGTAAGGGAAAGACTTGCAGCTGTCTAAGAATTATCTCATATCATAACCAAGACCTTTTCCTAAGAGTGAAGTTTGAGAGCAAATTGCTGGATTGTCCAGCGGATGCCTTACACAATTAATAAAATAAGTCACACTTCACACTCTCAGATTCTTCCCAGTAAATGTTCTTTATGCTGTTATATACAAGAGAGGACTAAGTATATTTCATGGAAAAGAGGTTAAGCATTTGGCTTATAGTAAATCAAAACCCTGTAGTTTTTAGTCTCGTGTATTCATGACTGGAATGCAAATGCAAATATACCAAAACATGTAAGCTGTCAAATGAATTTGGACTCTAGGTAAGGGTTTGATGTTTCTCTTTCACCAAATTCTGACCATAAAGGACCATATTTTAGCAATTTTATTGTTTTTCTGTGTATCTAGCTTTGCCTGGCTAGGAGGATCATTAATATATTTTGCCTGGGAAGGAACACTGCTACAACCCCATTTGCACTTGCTGCTATACTGGATTTACATGATAAAGTTTTGGTATCTGGGGGCTTCTGTGAGAAGTTGCTAGAAGCTGCTTCTATGTTAAAAAGAGCCAGTTCCAGATGGCACCTAGATGGACCCAGGCCAAAGCTTTAACATCCTTAAGCAGAGTAATAAACCCTCTGTGCAGCAACAGCAGGGAAGGGAGAAGGGGGGATACTTGCGGGAAACAAGTCTGCAGGACAGTGGTCAGTGCAGAATGGAGGGGGAGTGATAGGGCAGTTTGGTGGGCATCTGACAACCAGCCAAGGTCTATGCGCCATAGTTACATCAAATTTTGTTACAGCACAAATTGTTTATCAGTTGTGATTGCACTGACCATTTTAAATATGCTTCTTTGTGCTATGCAGGTAAGGCATAGATGAAATGAAAATAAGTCACAGTAAGAGACAGGCTATGAGTTGATTTTAGGGGTTTGAAGTGGACTTACAGTAACCTTGTGATACGTAACCAAAATACGTGATCTGAGCATGTTTCTTGTCTGACAAATCGCAGTAGAAAATACAAGAAAACAATGGAGCATATACTGGCAGCATTATCTAGCTAAACTTTTGACTCTTTTATTGCAAATGAGCACGTGCATTTTAAAGTGGAATTGTTACTGCCTTAACAGATTGTTTTATTTTCTGTGAGAGAAGTCATACTTCTGCAGAATTTAGGCTTGTGTGTCTCCTAAAGTAACCTACAGTCAATCCTCAGTATTTATCATTCATTCTTTTAAACGAGTGGAAAACAGCAAATGTTCTCACTGAATTTTCTACTTGTGAAGAAACTAGATTGAGGGAGCAGTGGTTGATCTCAGAAAATGAGGAATGTGCTGCTCTGCTGTTATATTTCTTCTCTGTTCTGCTTGCATTTGCTTGAGAGAGATACATAAAGTCTCACCATAAATACAGACCGTGTCCACGGAGCAGCAAGAATAGGTCTGCAGGACAAGGCAGTAGGAGCCAGGCACCCAGACCTGCTGCACCACAAGCAGTGCCCTCCTTGTCCAGGGGACAGTCTTCCAGCAGCAAAGTGGGGAGGACAGGACAGGTCTCTGGTAACAAGCTCCTTCAAGAAGTGATGGGTCAGGTTCAGGGTTCATCTGGAGCAGCAGGAGATGGGACCAGAGACAAACCTGGAGACAAGGCAACAGTGTGGACCTACCCAGGAGACAGGGTCAAAGTCAGAACTGGAGACAAGATACAATATATATCCAAGCAGTCTTTCAGGGAGAGGAGCTGCCTATAGCATGGGCCTGAGGTCCACCCAAGCGGCAGAGCCAGAGATAAGGCTGGAGGTAAGCACTCCTATAGCTTAGCTCAGGCATGGACCAACACCCCTGGGACAGGCTGTAATGGGCCTTGGGCAGGGTGCAGGAGAAGGTCCTCAGGGGACCCTAAGCAGGTTGGTAGGGCTTATGACTGCCCTTGAGGATTTCAGAGTTTGGTCTTTTATTCAGCACACCAAAAGGGTCTGTTATTCCCAAGGACAGAAAAAAGGCTAGAAGGGATTTTTTCTGTGCATGTATCAGAGCCTGTAAGATCGCAACACTTTTGGCTGTTTAATCAGGATATTCACTAGTGAACAAATAATCTCTGGGGTAGAAATGTCATTGCCTTGATACTTGCTACAGGGACTTTCCTGCATTTATACAGTGCAGACAGGCATTTTAATATCCAGACTGCCTCAGGAAATACATGGTACTGTAAACACCCTCCTCATCTCCTGCCATGTGCACAAAATCTGGGATAAATAGCAGTTTCATCTCAATTAATACAATAAATTCTTTATTTGGTTTCTCATTGCATATTACTGCACAGTTCCCACTGCTTCTCTTACCTTGCTCTGGCTGGATGCTTTGCCAACAACATGAGTGCATTAGAAACAAGGTCATAGATTGTATCCGACAGGCAGATGGCAGACTTCAAGGCAGGACATAAATTTTAGGAGATCCTCATGCACAAAAATAACTAAACATTTCCCAGGAGAACATTTGATAGTCTTCAGTGGAGTATGTAAAAGAGACTGAATAAAAAACTCCTTTTTCAGAAAACAGCACTGCTAGGAAGGGGTGCCAAAGTTTTCCTGATAGTGTACTTCCTTTATTGTTTCGTTTGCTCTGAAGTTCATACTGACATGCACATATCTCAAAGAGCTGTGGCAGATTTGAAGTTTCAAGAACTTTGTTGTCTGTTTGCTGTCAGTAATAGGAACATAGCATATATATAAGTGGTCAGTTATGGAAGAAGCACTGACATGAAGTATGTTAAGTATATACTTTATGTATTACCTTATGGTATTCAAGAAAATTGTTACATTTGGAGTGATTAATGCATATTTTTCTGTAACTGATCTTTGTAATTGAAGAGATAACTATATGTAGTTTCTGTATTATTACACTCTTTCTGAAACAGCTGATCAGGAAAAGCTCCCTTCCATACCTTTTATATCATAAACCAAGACATACGATTATTTGATGGTTGGCTGCTCAGGTAAATACTCAGTTGGTTCTATTTATTGCACCACCTCTTTCCAGCATCTTGTTTTAGATAATACACTGCTTCCTGTTTTTGCGTGGTGACAATTCCAGTCAATACCTAAACTGAAAGGCAAAAATACCTTGATATATCTTTTTGCTTTTTGTCACAAGAAATAAATGTCTCTGTATTGACAGACAACTCACTCATGTTAGAGGTTCCATTTTGTGGAATCGTTATGGTAATTAGCTTGAGTTTGCCTCATACCACCATCTTCCCCCCCCTCCCCCCCGTCTTTACAGACAAAGCCTTTTCCAAAATTAATCATCTAATTTTTCAGTAGTGTTTGGGTTCTTTTAGTTTGCATCTGTAATCTTTGACAATGTAACTGCTGATGGTGAATATTGCGCAGATAAGCAAACATCTGAACTACATCTTCCAATGTACATGTTGAGATGTGTGTATTATTCTGAAACACCAATTATGTCACTTTCTGAGTTGAAGTGGACCTTTTTGACCTGTTGTTCCAATTTATATGTAGGCCAGTAGCTGTGTTGTAAACCATAGGAGTTAATGAATGTAAGAGTCATCCAAATCGTATTTTAGTATCATCCTTCATACAATTAATTGGTAATACTTTCTACCTCGAATAAAGCGTAGGCAACTTCCTGATCTGCAGCAAAAGAGTCCAGGGGAAAGTGGTAAAATATGCCAATAATTAGATGTCTGAGGTCATGGATAAATGTGAATAGCAGTGACCTCTGGCTGTTGAATGATCCATTTAAAGGAATTTGCAGAAGCAGCTTCATGGACACCGGGGAGGTAAGGGGTGGCTACTTTCTTCCATTCAGTTCTTCCTGTAAGCCAGTATCAACAGTGAAAATCAGGAGCAATAGAGAAAAATTACCATCATACTCTCTGCAAAGTATATCAAAAACAATGTTTTCAATTCAAAGAAATCAAATTCAATTCAGTGTGTTACATATTTTAAAATTGTGTAACTTAGAGTGGTACAATCTAGATCTAAAACAAAGTCTTGAAAACAATGCACAATACTTTCCTAAAACTGAAATGTTCTGCTCCAAAATTAAACACCACTCCATTGATGTGCCTTGTCACAGGTGATGCCCCTCATCACTGGGCATTCCTGAGAATATTGCTTTCCAGATAGTTTTTACATGGAAGATTTATATTTAAAAATTATTTCTTTGTTTTTAACTATTCAATAGGCATCTAACTAGCATTTCAGAAAGCTCAGTTCATTGTAACAAGCAACAGGTTTCTCTCTGAAGTCTTATATGCATTGGACCTTTATACATTGGCATGTATCTAAGTGAACAGAGTTATGAGTTGTCCTAAATTTAATACAGGTGTAAAATGTAGAGATATGTCCAGTGGGTATGAAGTACTAAAATAAGAGTTTATTGACCTTTAGTCTCATTTATAGTCTTACTTTATTAGGTCACCTCGTTATTTGATATTTCTACATCCCCACACGTCTTGTCCTTTGTCTAGCCACATGGATGTATTATTGAACTTGGGTAAGATTCAGACAGGAAGTTTCATATACAAAGACAAAGAAAGAAAAGATCCACTATAGTTGTACTTGTAAATACAGTGTGATCTTTTACAGCATGTGCTGCTATTTCAGGGTAAGTGTCCTGGAAAGAGTGTAGTCAGTAGTCTGGATTATTCTGATAATGACTTAATTAGCTCTGTTTGCAGTACATTATTATTTATTACGTGAATTCTGTCAGCAGTAAATAGGTGTTGTCGTAGAGTCACAGAATTATAGAATGGTTTGAGTTGGAAGAGACTTTACAGATCATCTACTTCTAATGCCCCTGCCATGGGCAGGGACACCTCTCACTAGACCAGATTGCTCAGAGCTCCATCCGCACCTGACCTTGAAGATGGGGGATGCGACATCTACAACTTCTTGGGGCAACCTGTTCCAGTGCCTCACCAGCCTCACAGTAAAGAATTTCTTCCTAGTATCCAATCTAAACTACTCTTTCAGTTTGAATCCATTCCCATTTTTCCTGTCACTTTGTGCCACTACAAAAAGTTCCTCTCTTTCCTGTAGGCTCCCTTTAGGTACTGGAGGGCTGCAGTTACGTCCCCCCCCAAGCCCAAAGGCTGAAAAAATTCAGTTCTATCAGCGTTTCCTCGCAGGGCAGGTGCTCCATCCCTCTCTTCAGTTTGGAGTCCCTTCTTTGGAATTGCTTCACAGGTCCATGTCCTTCCTGTGCTGGGATCCCAGAGCTGGATGCAGCACTGCAGGTGGGGTCTCAGCAGAGCAGAGCAGAGGGGCAGAATCCCCTCCCAGGCCCTGCTGGCCGCGCTGCTTTGGATGCAGCCCAGGACACGTTTGGCTCTCTGGGCTGTGAGTGCCCGTGGCTGGGTCATGTCCAGCCTCTCAGCCACCAGCATCCCCAAGTCCTTCTGGGCAGGGCTGCTCTGATCTGTTCATCCCCAGCCTGTGCTGATACTGGGGGTTGCCCCAACTGAGGTGCAGCACCTTGCACTTGGTCTACAAACTCCATGAGATTCCCATGGACCCACTTCTCAAGCTTGTCCAGGTCTCTCTGGATGGCATCCCATCCTTCAGATGTGTCAGCTGCGCCACTCAGCTTGGTGTCATCTGCAAGTCTGATAAGGGTGCACTTGATCCCTTCATCCATGTCATTAATGAAAATACTAAATAACACAGTATGGATCCCAGTATGGACCCCTGAGGGACCCCACTTGTCACTGAAGTCACATTGAGGCTCTGAGACATCGACCACTACCCTATGGATATAACTGTCAAACCAATTCCTCATCCACTGAACACTCTGCCAACTGAATCCATCTCTCTCCAATCTAGAGAGAAGGATGTTGTGTAGGACTGTGCTAAAGGCTTTACAGAAGTCCAGATAAATGACATCTGTAGCCCTTCCCTTGTCCACTTGCAGTCACCCCATCATAGAAGGCCACTGGGTTGATCGGGGGGGACCTGCCCTTGGTGCAGTTGTGCTGTCAGTCCTGAATCACCTCCCTGTCCTACATGTGCACAGCTCTAGGAGCATCTGTTCCATGATCTTCCCAGGCAGAGGTGAGGCTGACAGGTCAGTATTTCTCAAGGTCCTCTTTTCTACCCTTCTTAAAGGTGGGTATAATGTTTCCCCTTTTCCAGTCACCTGGGACTTGCCCTGACTGGAGTGACTTTTGAAATAGCATGGAGAGTGGCTGTGCAACTACATCAATTCCCTCAGTCCCGTGCCGTCTGTATTGGGTACTCTTTAAGTGGGATGCAGTGAATCACAAATGCTGCAATTACTTTTGCCAAAGACTAGTAAACAATGTCCTAGTTAGCTACAGAATCATTAGATTAGCAGCAGTCAAGCAAAGATTTTGGGGCAGGAGTTGTTTCTTTATGTTTTTATTGAAAAAGGCAAGCCAATTATGAAGGGAAAAAAAGGGTTAAAAATGTGTCTTGATCATCAAACACTGAATTTCTGAAATGAGTTTTGAACAGTGAGCAGCAGAGGGAAAAACTCCCTGATTTTCAGGTGGATCTTGTTTGACACATGAAAAAAATTTGTTATATGTGATTGTATATATGAATGATTGCAGCGTGGTCGCTGTTGCGCTCTGGCCGCCCGGTGGCCAGACAGACGACGGCTGCAAGGCTCCGGCCGATGGGCCACTCAGTGTGGCAGCAAAGGAGCCGGCTGCAGACTGCCCGTGACAGGCTCACAAATTGAGCAAGCGGCGCGCAGATGGTTGCTTAGCAACCAATACGAGGGCGAAGAATGAAGGAGGGACTCTTCGCTGCCTTCAATCCCAGTTTATTGTAGGAGCGGGGAGACAGGGAGATGCTGGAAGGGTAGGCAATGGCGAAGAGCTCGGGAATGACCGTTGCACACCCCCTTTTAAACGGGGGCAGTGCAGGGAGGAGTCGAAGGGGAAAACCAATAGGGGAATGACGAGGGGTTGACATGAACGAATTAGGGTAAGACAGGGGAGGAACATATTCAAACAAACCAATGGTAAACCGAACTTAACAGAACTTTCTGGATAATAATACATATGCAACATAAGGTTATAAATATGTATAAAATAGTGAACCAATAGGGATAACGTGAACAGAGAACTTGCCAGAATGAGGGATGGAGTTGCGGTGGATTGACACCCAGTGGGATGGAGCCTCAGTAGTCCACCCCGCCCGTGGGGTTGGACTCCCGGGCTGGAAAATCCACCCACTGAATGTCACCCAGCCCCCATGTGGGCTGGGCCACCGCAACAAATGATTATATTAAGTGATTGTTTATGGTGTGAGATGATCCAAGAGCAGAAATGAGCTGAAAATCAACAACCCGGAAGTCCTAGGTTCTGTATCACTTAATTGTGATGAAATGAAAGGAATGTCCGTGGTTCTGTCAAGACACTGATACAACACTAAGCACAAGTGCAGTTTACTAGACAATTATTGCCTCTTTGTTTACTTTTGAGGCACTGGGTTTTTTAGCATGGCTCTGGTTAGCTATTAGAATATACAATATGGTCCATAAAAATCATATAAAGTTGTTCCGGTTTCATCTGGCTAGAATTAATTTTCTTCTTAGTAGGTGGTACAGTGCTGGTTTGGATTTCATATGAGAATAATGTTGATAACACACTGATGTTTTAGTTGTTGCTAAGTAGAACTTAATGTATGTCAAGGACTTTTCAGTCTCCCATGCTCTCTCAGTGAGGAGGTGCACAAGAATCTGAGAAGGGACCATAGCTGTGACGGGTGACCTGAACTGGCCAAAGGGATATTCCATACCACAGAACATCCTGTTCAGTGTGTTAACTGTGGGGGAGTTAGCTGTGAGGGACTGATGGCTGCTCAGGTCAGGCTGCTCATCAGTCAGTGGGTGGTGGGCTGCTGCATTATGCATCGCTTGTGGGAGTTTGGTTGGATTTTATTCCTCACTCTTTTTGTTATTAATTTTGTTATTGTATCTTACTTTATTTCAGTTATTAAGCTGTGCTTATCTCAGCCCATGGGTTTTACATTTTTCCAATTCTCTACCAATCTGCCAGGGGCAGGGGAGTGAGTGAGCAGCTGCATGGTACTTAGTTGCTGGCTGGAGTTGAACCATAATAAAAGTTTTACCTTTACTGTTAAAATTCATAAGATTTTCTTAGAGGACACATGGAAAGTGGAGACTTACAGCTGTTTGAACATACTCTTAGATAATGCAGCAGGTTTGTGCTATTCAGGTAATTTAGCTTCAGATTCTTCCCAAAGTCACACCGTAGAGTGAACAAATTTTAAATCAACTGGGACTGCAAAGGAAATAAATCATGGGACAGTATTTATAAAATATTCCACGAATCAAGGAAATTAGTTAATCAAACCTGATCTTCCCTCAAAGCTCTTTGGATGTACCAGAAAAGAACTAATCTTTTGCAAACATAGATGTCTTCATGTACCACTTGGTTTACATTTTCCTTCTGTTTATTTGGCCCATCATGCCTGCCCTCCTCTATTGCTAGAGGAAGAAAAACTGGCTTCTTGACCTTTATTATAATTTTGTTTGAGTTAACAGGCAGACCATGCACAAGAATAGAGAGGTCAGTTTCCTTTTTTTCTGTGGAAGGTGTTCCTCTTCATGGTAATCAAGTGAACACCACCAGTGCTGTGGATGTTACAGAGTCAGTTCAGTGTGTTTCACAGTGAACCACATCACTTAGATCTTTCAGGACAGGTGGCTGTAGCATAAACCTTTCCAAAGACTGGGTTTTTCTGGAATGGAAAGCCAAAGCAGACACACTGTGCTGAACTGTGTGTTGAGCCCTTATGGCAGAAGTTCTGCTGGATGTACATGCACATGCTGAGCTTTTAAGCTGCAAGCAGGTACATTCTAGCCCTGCCTAAATCTTTGATAAACCAGATGCGTCGTGGGACAAATCTTATCTGAGGCCTTGATTAGAAGAGAGGACGTTGTATGGAATTTCCTTGCAAGATCACAGAGAGAAAAATTGCTAATGAGCTAAGCAGGAATGATACATGTCTGACAGCTCTGGTACAGATTATTCCCAAGCAAAAGGCTTTTAATCTTTATTTGCCTTATGTTAGATATCTGCTTGCTTGATTTATTTCCTCGTAATCATTCCTCCCAGTTATTTTTCAGAGATATAACTTCTATCTGTGATTACTAAAGCAAGATTCTGGTTAAGTCAGCTCTGTTAATTTTCAGTTCTTAAATTTTATCTAAAGTGTAACATGCCACGTGTCCTAAACAATTGCCAAGAGATAAATGTGCTATTTAACATACAGAGTAATTTCAATTGTCATTTAGAGTTGCAATGTCAATAGTAAAGTTTTACAATTTCTCAAGTAGACAGAGCCATTGAAGAATACTTTTAAAAAAGATCTCCATGAGATATAGAAGTCTTTCTAGAGAAATATTAGTGATAAATGATTGTTGGCTAAGATTTGTCTCTTGCAACTGAAATGTAAACTATTCATGGCAGAGGTAAAGGAATTTTTAAAAGGCATATGCAGTCCTAGTTTCTTGTTACTCTGTCCTGTTCTTGCCATTCCAAATGTAATGCACTTTTGCCTTTTTTACATCTTTTGGATGAAGAAAGTGTAAAAATTAAATTGAAATGTGAAAAGACAGAATTAAATAAGGACTTTCTGTGTTGAGAAGCATGATTGCAACAAGCAGAATACTTAGTAGTAACTGGAATCATTTGGCAAGCTAAATTGTTTGTGTAAATGAATGCCACATAAACTCATTTGATTCTGTGTTTTGTCCCAGCATTATGTAAAGTGTTGCTTGTGATTTTGGTTTTTTTAATTCAGAGTGCATTTGTTGCCTAAAAAAGCAGGGTCCTGTAAAGCAGGTCAGTAGAGTTGCTTTTTAATTTTTCCTGTGCTTTTTAGATTAAATAAGGAAGAGGTTACTTAGAGGAGTGCTGGAGAACTTCAAATACTTTCGTCTCATCCAGACCTTATAAATTGGCACACTTTAATATTTACTTTTGCAGCATTTGCTCATGGATGTGAATTTGTGCTCTACATATTAATCTTCTCGAAGTATGTTTGACTTCAATAGACTTGTGTTCTGCTTCAGTGATTATTCAGTAGATAAATATCTACAAATATGGAGTTTAACAATAACATGTCAGACTGCTCACACTTGTGCATAACTGAGCTTAATCATAAACCTGCTTGACACCAGTGGCATTCATGGTGTTATTCCATGACTCTGCCTCCACAGTTAGTCTCTTCACTCTTTTGATGTAACTGTCTGACTGTTTGCATAAATAAAGCAAATGCTTCATCCTGTCAGAAGCTGTTAGGTGGCTGAAACAGATTCAAAGTATTGATTATGTTAGGCTTATTAAAAAAGATATCTGTCAATTTCAGCTCTCTAGAATTACCTTTTTGTTTCATTTGATTTTCAAACCTAATGTGTGTGAAGCTGGAATTAGTTTATTTGAAAAGGGCAGCTGGGGGAAATCTCTAGGGGTCAAAGAATTAGTTTGGTAACCAAATACATGATTCTCTGAAAAAGAAGTTTTCACATAAAACTCAGGTCTGCTGTTTTATCTTTGTGAATCATTTAACTAACTGAAAAAAGATCCAATTGCCATTTTAAAAATTGTGTTTTACTTGATTTTCATGTGATACTACCATAGTTCTTATCTGTAACTCTCCCATCCAGGCGTATAAATGGCCATTTAATAAAGTCCGTAGCCTGAAACTTGAAAGTTCATGCCGTTCTGTTGGAATTTATCCTATTAATACAATTGCATGTGGTATTAGTCAAAACACATGTCTATGAATTCTGTTAAGGTAGTTGTTACAGTACCTTCTGACCCTAAGCTTCATATATTAAATGTATTTAGGAAGAAAATATCATCTATGTGGCTTCCACTCATCAGAATAGAAACAATTCTACCTCTGTGATTTCTAGGTTGTTTTGTACTGCAGATTTCAAAGAGCTCCACAATTCCTGTTACACAGAGACGTGATCAGTACAGTGTATATTTACTGGTTTCTTTTTTCTGCATAGCTTAGGTACACTCAGTGTAACACTTCACATAGCATATGCTAAGCATGCTACTTCATTGAGTCAAGTATAACAGTAATAGACACTATAGCTGTGTCAGTTTCTGATAATATTAAGTCATTTACTATTATTTTTGTATGATTCTACAGTTAAAAGAAGGATTTATAAGTGTAAGATGTCTTTCAATATTTCTGCTTTATGTAATTTAATGTATTTCTTCATCTTTAGGCTGTGCTGAGTCCTCTTATAGCAATTGCACTGAAAATATCTCAGATTCACGAGAGGACAGGACGAAAGGGACCCACTGTCATCACCTGAAGCCACGGAAGATTGTTAAACCAGGGCCAAAAGAGGAACAGCAAGGAAGAGACAGAACCTTGTTAAGACTTGTTAGCCATTTGTGCCTTGTATGACTTTAAAAATTTTCGTGGAGAGAGAAGTAGGGTGGGAAGAAAAATTCAATATAACATTGAGCATAATCATTTGCATTGATCTCCAGATGCAATAGTGTATTGACTTCTTTGTTTTACCTGCAATATCGTAATTTCTGATAACAGTATAACCAAGGAAAAAGGCCTTAACGTTCAAATGTTGTCAGTAATGTAGCAGAAAATTACAACTGCTTGATTTTGAATGCTGTGATAAAAGTTGGAGACATTTCAGTTAGGGAGAGAGAGGGAGGAGTTGCAAAGCAAAGACATGCTTGGTGAGTGTTGTTTGGGATTCTCATCACCTTCTGGTAGGTTTCTGAAGAGGCGTACAGAGCGTGTCTGAGTCAGAAGGCCGTGTGCTAAGCTCTGCACAGGGTGTGTTTCCTCCCCTGGCACCATGCCTCCTCTCCGGCCTGTCCTGTTGCTCACAGATGCACGCTGACAGCACTGGTGTGTACACACTTACACTTGCTCCCAAAGATGGGGTTATTCCATACATTTTTACCCCTGCTTTTGAAACATATCAATGTGACTTGTGCCTTTAGATTTTCAATATTTTTTGACTCTTTGGTTGTTTTCCTCCAAAAGGAGGCCTTTGTGCTATAGAGCTGATTTTGTCCTTCCAGCAATATGTCGGGTATGGAATCTGACTGTCTTCCGCAATATTCCTCACGTCAGGAGATGATACTGGTGCTTACTGTGTTTGAAAGATATTCTCTGCAAGTTCAGTAATTCTTTAAGAAGGAGTTATGGAAGTTTTTTTAAGTCTTTGGAATACTCATGCTCCACTTACGACAAAGTGAGTGAGTGAGTGAGGGGGAATTAAACAAACACTAATCAATTGAATAGATACACTAGTCTGATTCACCCTCTGGACACGGTTTCTATTAGACTCTTGGTAACAGTGGATCATGCAATAAAAATTTGGGGAGTGCAAGAGACATCCCGGCATAGGTCTGAGAAGGCTGTTGGGGATATGGACATCAGCATTTTCCTGCTTGTGAAATGATATAGCAGTTCTAGCTACAATACTGTACTCTGAAAAAGAACACAAACACTTTTTGCATGTGATTGCTTGAAAGCTTTGCTTCTGTGGAAACAGTGTGGTCACTTGTATCATTCATCAAGGTGGCTTTGTGCAGCTTGCCTCTTTGCAGTGTATTTCAATTCATCGTGGTTGTCAACTTTTAGTGCAATTTATATAATATCTCAGCAAAGGAAATTGCTTCAATTTCTTTCAACACTTCTGTCAAGAAATGGCTATGGCACATAGTAAACAATAAAGAGTAATATTGTATATCTGTCTTAATACATAATTGTGGACAAGACACCCTGCACTTTCAAGCATCCTAATAAAATAGCCTTTATTATAATTATATTATTACTTAATTGACTCTAAACAAATGAGATATGAAAGTTCTAACATAGTGTCCTACCTTCCAATTAAGTGTTCCCATAAAGCAAAAGAGATTTTTAAGACTTTAGTTCTTTTTATAAAGATTATTCTTTTCTATGACCATGACATTCTCACACAGTTTGGACATCTGCTTCTGAACGTAAGAGCATTCATCTTCACAGAAACCTTGTTTATCTAATATTTTATATTTATTATAGATTAAACTTCTCCAGGTGCAGGGTAATAAGCTCCTAACTAGTAGATTACACATAGTCAAGCTTAGACACACTCTGGATTATGACAGTTCAAATTACTAGGTTGCATGAAAGAACATTCTGAAAGTCAGTCCATTAAAATTTCTAAAATCTCTTACACATTCTCTGACAATGAAATTATTTTTGATCACACAGTGAACTAGCTGTTTATACTATGGAGTATCCCGTTTGCCAGGCTTTTCTGGAATGGTGAGAACGCAGTTTGAAAAGACGTACCAAAGCCAGGTGTCTTTCAGGATGCAGTGGGAAAACTCAAGAACAGATGAGGACTGTGCTTTTATCAGAAAGCTGTCACTAGAGCTGCAGTAGATGGCAGTCTGCTTTCATGAAGGCAGTCATCATAAACAAGGGGCATATTTTAAAATCTCTGTATGGTGCTGCAGAAACGTTTGCTGTGCCTATGTACTGAAGTGGAGAAAAGGGCTACTTGTGTATGGTTTTGAATAGATGTCAAACAGCAGACTTGCAAAAGTAACCTAACCCCAAATCCACTCACCATCCCTTTTCTTATGGTGATGGGTGATGCTGATAAAATGTAACTGGTATTTTCCACCAGTTAATTGCTTTTCTCTTCAAGAAGATGAATAAAACTTTGTGAGGCTGAAGTACAGCTCTTTATATCTGATGTGTGTGGGAGAGGACTGTAGCCGCAGTCTCATAAAGTGTGCTGCATTTCCTTAGGTCTTTTAATTAATAACGTGGGAGATGAATGCATGGAGAAAAGCAAGGTATATGGACTTAAAAAAAGATGCAAAGCATCTCCTACAAGCAGATCATACATTTAGCAGAGAGAAAACTATTATTAATAATTTTCATCTTATCAGTGTCTAGGCACTGTGACAGAGACCCACACCCTTTTGTGCTATTGTTTAATTAGCAGCTTCCTCAAGTCTGGAGGTTGCAAGATTTCCTGTGTTACTCAGCTGTGATTGCACTAACGCTTGGACAACTCTGTTTCCCAAAACCTCCGATTTTCTCTGTGTTCAGAGACAATTTGGAGGGCAATATACTACTCACCTGAACCACAGAATCACAGAATCCTCAAGGTTGGAAGGGGCCATCTAGTTCATCAGGATTGAAATCACCTAGTTTAGGTCCCAGCTCACAGCAGAGTCAGGTAGAGGAGGCTGCCCAGGACCATGTCTAGTTGGTTTTGATTATCTCCAAGGGCTGAGATGCCACAGCTTCTCTGGGCAAACTGTTCAAGTGATTGACTGCTCCCATTAAAAAAAAAAAAAACCAACAACAAAAACACAACAAAAAACCCAATAGCAAAAACCTTCTTGAGTGTTCAGATGGAATTTCATGTGATTCAGTTGGTGCCCATAGCCTCTAGTCCCGTCACTGAGAAGAGCCTGAGTCCATACACTTCTCTTTCCCATCAAGTATTTTCAGAAGTCAGTAAGGTCCTTCAAGAGCCTTCTCTTCTCCAGACTAAACACTCCCAGCTCTCTCAGTGTCTCATCATATGACAAATGTTCCAGTCCCTTTTTCTTAGTGGCCCTTTGCTGGAGGTACTCTGGAATGTCTGTGTCTGTTTTGTGCTTGGGAAGCTCAGACCTGGCCATAAGCACTCCAGATGTATCTTAACTCTACCGATGCTGAGCAGAGGGGAAGGATCACCTTCCTCTACCTGCTGCTGCTGTTTTTCCTGATGCAACCCAGGATGTCATTTGCTGTCTTTGCTGTGCAGGTGAGTTGCTGGTAAGTTGACAACTTTTTCTTCAGCCTGTGACCCCCAGATCCTTCTCTGTGGAGCTGTTTTCCAGCCCACTGGCTCCAGCATGTGTTGGTGCCTGGGTTTGTTCATCCATAAGGGCAGCACTTCCCTTTTTTGAACTTCATGAGGCTAGTGTCAGTCTATTTGTCCAGCCTTTCCAGGTTCCTCGGAATGGCAGCACATTCGCTTGGAATGCCAGCTGCTCCTTCCAGTGTTGTATCATCTGCAAGACTGCTGAAGATGTGCCCTGCCCCACGATCCACATGATGCCAGTATTGGCTCCCGTATTGACCCTTGGGTGACACTACTGGTGACTGGCCTCCAGATGGACTTTGGAGCAGTGATCACAGCAGCTGGCTGCTTAGCTGCTTTTCAAATCCACCTCACTGTCCTCTTACCTAAACTGTGTTTTATCAGTCTATGAAAATGTTTTTGGAGATGGTGTCAAAATCCTTACTAAAGGTGGGGCAAACAACATTCATTGCTCTCCTGTCATCCACCAAACCAGTCATCTCATTACAGATCATCAAGTTGGTTGAGCACTATTTGCCTTTCGTCAATCCTTCCTGATCCTAATCACCTTCTTGTCCTTGGCTTTGGCAAGGCTTTTGTCATAGCTTTGGCAAGGGTTTCCAGGCTTGGCTACTCCATCACCTCCCCAGGAACTAAGGTGAGGCTGACCAGCCTGTAACTCCCCAGAGCCTCCTTCTCTTGAAGACAGGAGTGATATTTGCTCTCTTACATCAGGGACCACTCCCAGTCACCCACAATCTTTCGAAGGCAATAGAGGGTAGCTTCACAATGGCATGAGTCATCTTCTTCAGCTCAGTGCATGCCATCCTAAGTCATTCCAAGGATTTGTGTATGTCTTGTTTTTTCAAGTGGTCCCTGACCTTTTCTTGCTCCATCTAAAGTAAGTCTTCCTCACTCCACATTTTTTCTCTAGTCTCAAAGGCCTGTGATTCCTGAGGCTGCTTTTACCAGTAAAGATGGAGGCAAAGAAGGCATTGAGCACCTTAGGCTTTTCTATGCCCTCTTTCAATTCATGTAGCTATAGAAACTTTTCCCATAACCCTTCGCATTTCTCACCTGTCCTACTTTTGCATTTGCTGGGATGGGGGTGTGGGACGGGCATGGAGGCTGGAGCCATATGGATGTGTACAGGTGATTTATTCTGTATGACACATGACATCACTGTGGGACATGGCTTTGGGTGGAAGAAATGGTAGAGTGGAAGCACAGCCGTTTTTGTTCCCTCTTTACCTGCGAGAGCAAAGCGCCGGACACAGTGGTGCAGTTGGTGTGGTCTGGGCGGAGCGGTGCAGACAGACTGGCTCGGGGGTTTGTCCATTGTCTCAGGCTTGGGATAGAAAGCCCCATGCTGGCTGTGGTAATGTCCACCCTTTTCTCCTTTGTCTCAGGAAAAGCCATGTGGCCACCAGGGCTGCGGTAACATCCACCATTTTTCTCGTTTGTCTCAGGAAAAGCTGCATGTCACTGGCCATGGTAAAAATGGGGCGGTTGGACTTCCATAAGCATTTTTGCATGTAATCACCCTCTTTTATGTGTTGTTGTTATTAGTATTGTTGCTGTTACTGTTTGTTTTCCTTATCTTATTACTCTTTGCCCAGTAAATTGTTGTCTCAACCCATAATCCCTGCCTTTTTGTCCCTTTCTTGCTGGAGGGTGTGGGGAAAAGGAAGTGGCCACTAGGAGCTTCATTTCCAGGTGGTCGTAAACCACAACATCACCTCATTCAGCTCCAGATGGTCTTTGGCTTTCCTCATCTCATCCCTGCATGATTGGACAGTGCTCTGTATTCCTCCTAATTCTACTGTCCCCGCTTCCACTTATCATACATTTCCTGTTTATATCCGAGTTTAATCAGGAGCTCTCTGGCCATCCATGCAGGCCTTTTCCTGCCTTTGCTTGGTTTCTGCGTGTCAGTTGAACCATTCCTGAGCTTAAAGGAGGTGATCTATGAGAATATGAGAAACAGCTGTCCTGCACTCATCTTTTCTCCAGGGCCAGAACCCATGTGACTCTTCCAAGCAACTCTAAAGATGTTAGAAGTCTGCTCTGCAAACTTTGGTTCCACTCTTTGCTGTTCTACCTTCTCTCAGATTTCTGAATTCACTGTCTCATGATCACTGCAGCAAAAACCTTCACATGCCCACACATTTCTTCTGGTGTTGTGAGTGCCAAGATGGGCTCCTCAATCACTGGTGTCAGGAAGTTGTTTGTCAATGCACTGAAAGAATCTGTTCTGCTCTGAAGCTTTAGTTTGACTGGTTCATATCCTTCAGCCCAAAGAAAATTTATTTTAATGAAAAATTTCCAGCTGCTAGTCTTGGCAAAGATCATCTAATGCTATTAAGTATGATCAAAAGCAAAGTGTTTAAAACTTTTGCTGCTTTAAGATCATTGACATTTTTGAGCTCATTGCCCATGCCATTTTCCATTAAGTTCATAATCAAATTGTTCGTTAGCTGAAAAGACAAACTTAAAACCAGATTGTATAAAAATATTAGGTATCAACTTTAATGTTGTCCTCATCTCAGTAACTTTTTTGTATCAAATACTTTGTTGCATACTGCAGGTTGAAGACGCGTTTATCTTCAGTTTCACATTTCCGGATCCATTACAACCTCACAACATCTGCGAAGGGCTGGAACTAAAAAGGGGCACTGCAGGACTCTTGTGGAATTGGGAGAAAGGAAGAGAGGTTTAGGTCTTCCTGATTGTTCACAAATTATGTAGAAATACTCTGAATGCATTTCCTATAGCACACCGCTCCAAGAGCAAACTTCAGTGATACTCGTGCAATACTTGCTCTCAGTATGACCCAGAGCTGTAGTTCCAGCCATTTCCCACTCATTTGGTCTTGCTTTAATATCACCTGGTGGAAAGTTAGATTTCCACAGGAAAAAAGTAAGCTAAGCATGCACAGGACAAGCATTTTGCTGTGGGATGTCTCCTGGTTAATCAACCTTATCTGCTGTGATTGATGCCTGCACTGATACTTGTGCAATGCCGGCTGCCTTCAGAGTCTGGGACTCTGGAGTAAAGAAGCAGGGGATTTTAGGGGATGGGTATGGTAATGCTAGGAGGTAGGGCCATTTTGAGGTCACTCAAGTAGATCCTCTCTTCAGCTGTTTTGGAAATAATGTGTTGTGTTCCTCTGACTTTTATTGTTCTCTGTGCTGTGCTGCTTCTCAGTCACTTAAAAAAAATATTTATATCTTCTGTCTCTTTCAGGGACTCATTTTTTTCTTCTGGGTACTTTACTGCATTTCTCATCCCCAACTTGTCTTGAAAGGATTTTTCTTCCTCTGTAGTTTGTCCACCCCATTTTATTCTTTTCCTTTCTACTTGCAGCCACTGAAGAACTGTATGTTCTTCCCATAAAGGATGAAATTCTTTGAAAGACAAAACTAATGCAGCCATCAGTTTCCTGGCCTTTGCCATGGATACCATCATGGCTTGCATGTGCAGCCATAATGCTTAACTTGTAGTCTTACAGTATGTGAGCATCTGGAAAGTGTGCTAGCTTTTCTGTCTCACTGGTCTGTAACAAAACCGGGAACAGGTATCCCAGAGAGGTGATACATGCCCCATCCCTGGAAAAATTCAAGGTCAGGTTGGACAGTGCTTTGACCAAGCTGATCTAATTGAAGATGTACCTGCTCATTGGGGCTTGGACTGAATGATCTCTAAAGGCCCCTTCCAATCCAAACCTTCCAACCCAAAAAGAAAAATTCTGTCTAAAGTAAATATTGCAAGTTCAAATATGAGTGAACCTCATGAAATTTTTCTTGTCATCTGGAATTATAGATGACAGTGGCCTGGATGCAAATTTTCTTCAGGGATTTTGTGAGAGGAAGGATATATGTAACAGAAGAAGGACGAGTCCAATCCTGTCCTTTTTCTGGTGTTTGTGGTGTAATTATGAGGCCACTTGTGTCAGAAACAGGGTACAGGGTCCCTTTTTCATTTCCCACAGTCTTGAGCAGGCTGTGGCAGAAGCAGCTCCTCTTAGAGCTGGCTCAGAGCAGTCAGAGATGATTTTTCCTCCTACAGTTGCTAGTCCCCTCCGAGGAGCTGTAACCATAACCAGAGCTCTCTGTTTGGCAGCTAGGTGGGGTATTTTATTGTGCCCTTATACTGAATCATGGGCACCTCATATCATATAAGCAAATACAAGGCATTTGTTTTAAATACAAAATTTATTCATGAATTCACTAGTAAAATGGCAGTTATTTTTACCCCCACATAAAACAAATAACTTGAAAGGCATACAATACAAAAATAATCAGTTATAACAAATAATCTGAAAATTTCAAACAAAAGCTGAGTTAATAAGTTTCCCAAGTCTGTTAAAGTTCCAAAACCACAAATGACAGCTTTCATCTGAAACTCCTTATGAAGCACAAGACAAGACTGATAACACCATGATGCTTCATTTATCTTGCAGCATAAGAAACTCCTATTGCCAGAGATGGTGACTTCTACAAGACACAGCCTGAGCATTTCTATCTCTATGGAGATTTATTCTAATTTGCAATACTGAGCACTTTTATATATCCCCCCCAACTCCACTCTAAATCACAAATGATCAGTGTTTTTCCTGTGCAATTTCACAGGAAATAGTAGTGTACTATTACAGATAGTACACTGTCAATAGTAGTGTACTATTACGGATCCCTAACACAACTCATCTTCCAGTTTTCCCTGCTTAACAGATGCAGGATTTTACTGGCTGCCTGTCTCTCATGTTTTGACAGATGTTGCTCTTCCTGAGGTCTTCTGGAAGTCTGTATCCTGTTGGCAACCGATTTCTTGCACGAATAGATGAGAATTTAACTCCACTCTGGGGTTTGGGTCTTGGTCAGCTGTTTGCTGCTGGTCCACACATAATGTGTATGGTGGTGGCTGTTCCTGCTCATTTGTTCCACTGACAAACTCTGCACTACTTTCACTATATGGAGGTGGAGGCATATTGATGAATTCTTGCTGCTTTAGTGTGGAGGCAACTGGCAGTGGGGAGACCAGTTTTTCAGGATCTATGCTGTCTTCATAAGAGGGAGGGGAGAATTCAGGCCTAAAATCAGCAAACAAAACAGAAACACATCATGGTGAAGTGTGATTTATCTCACAGAGCTTGGTTAGATGCTTTGTCTGTTATGTTTCCAAAATTTAGATGAGGCTTTAACTGTAAGCAGACACCTAAGTGTGTTTAGAGCAATAGAGTATATTAATATAAAAAAGTAGGCACAACTGGGATAATTTCCCTTGTCTTTGTACAAAATGTTTTATTAAAACACAGCATTCTAAAAAACCTTTCCCCATGAAAATTCCCAGCCATGGCATACAAACACTCATGCTTGTGAGTATTTCAACAAGTGCCTGAGAAGAGTTTAATTATTTGGAAGAAGAATGAGATCAGTGTTCAAAGTTATTTATTATTACAATAACCATTGTTTTCCATGGTTTTAGAATAAATTTGGTATGTCTCTGCTTATCTAACTGAAATTTGCAGAATGTTGTTTTTACAGTGCCTTTAGAGCACCCATTGTCAGTGTTTCTAGTGTGGTTTCCACAACAGTCTGGGAAAAGTAATTTGTCTCCAGTGACCCTGTTAAAGAGTTTTGCCAGGCCTAGTGCCAATCAGTTTAAGAAACTCTCTCTCTCTCAAAGCATCAGACTTTGTTAAGAAACGAAATCACAGGGTCAAAGAATGTTTTGGGTTGGAAGGTACCTTGATGATCATTCAGTTCCTGCTATGGGCAGGGCCACCTTCCACTAGACCAGGTTGTCCATCCAACCCGGCCTTGAACAATTCCAGGGATGGGGCAGCCACAGTTCCTCTGGGCAACCTGCTCCAGTGCCTCACTACCCTCACAGTAAAGCATTTTTTCCTAATATCTAATCTAAACATAACTTTTCTCCATTTGAAGCCATTCCTCCTTGTCCTGTCACTACATGTTCCTTTTAAAGTCCCTCTCCGTCTTTCCTGTAAGTTCTCTTCATGTACATAGGGTGCTGTAGTCTCACTGGAACCTTCTCTGAGCTGAATAAGTCCAGCTCTCTCAGCCTGTCATCACAGGAGAGGTGTTCCATTTCCCTGATCATGGCCCTCCTCCAGACCCACTCTAGCAGGTCCATGCCCTTCCTGTGCCAAGGACCCCAGACCTGGACGCAGTGTTCCAGGTGGGGACTCACAAAGACACGGCAGAGGAGCAGAATCCCCTCCCTCAGCCTGTTGGTCACACTTCTTTGGATGCAGCCCAGGACATGTTTGGCTTCCTGGGCTACCAGTGCACATTGCTGGGTCACATTGAGCTACTCATCAACAAACCTCCCCAAGTTCTTCTCCCCAGGACTGCTCTCGATCCATTCTCTTCCCAGCCTGTGTTTGTACTTGGATTTGTGCCAACCCAGGTGCAGGACCTTGCACTTGGCCTGGTTGAATTTTGTGAGGTTTTCAAATAGGGGGGATAATTAGACAAGAAAAATTAAGCAGGAGCCATATAATGAATGAGTTGAGGCCCCTTGCATACCTCAAACTTTGATAATCTACATGAGCACCTACACCACAGCAGCATCTTAAATTGTCTGCTGAGATAGAAGTCATGATGCTCCTGACTGAAGTTGGTTTAGCTGCACCTGCTGCCTCCCTGCATGACTTTGGAAGCTTTGGAAACTCTGAAACTTTCTCTCTTTCATGTGGTATACCTTACCTTATGTATCGTTTGCATGAATGGCTGTTTGCACATTGCTGCTTGCTCTAGCAAATAAAATTTCAGACTACAGTTCTCTCCACAGAAAAATAATAAAATGGCGACATGATTTGCATCTTTTAAAAACCTTGTGTTGCTTCTTTCTTCTCACAGTATGTTTAAAAAACAGCATCCCTCCCTCCCAGTTTATCTGGAACACATACCTGTCTATGGTGCAGACATGTAGTTCTTGGTGGCTGGCATTTCGAATGAAGATGCCAAGGGCCCTGTATTTCAGGACTTCATGGAAAGTGCTCCAGAAAATGCCGGTAACGAGGAGAAAGAGCCCCAAAGTTAACATGCAGTAAAACACTATCTTCTTGTTTCCACATCTGCACATAGAGGAATCTGTGGACATGCAAAGTACTCCCAGGCAAATAGTGGAGAAACTGAGTAAGAGCATAAAAGGACGGATGAAAGTAAAAAGACATTTTGGCATCTTTTGCAGAAGATGCAGCACTTTGTTCCTGTCTGTTGTTTGTTTGCTGGCTCTCTCTGCTGTCCTTCTCATCTTCATGTATGGGTACTTTATATACTACAGGACCAACTGGCCTTTAAACAATTGAGAGAAGCAGGCAGTTTTAACTTACTCGTTAACTCTTTGAGAGACTTACAAACCCTTTTGAGATTAATTTGTAACCTTTTACCTACTTCAAGGAAGGAAGCAGAAACTTCCTGAACCATCCCTTTGCCACTGTAATCTCTGGAGTGTAAGCTTGGACTGCTACCTTCATGGCATGGTTTGCAGTGGTTTATACGCTTTGCTGCTTATGAATGAGATCTGGATTTGTTACATTCAATTTATTTGACTTTGAAAGAAAAACAACCAAAAAAATGCTGTTCAGAAATCCCCATTAAAAGTTTGAAGGGAAAATATGCTTTGTATACATGCAGACATTGACCTGGGAGGGGAATAGGCATAGGCATTAGTCCTTGCGATGCTGTGGGAGAAGAAGGCATGTATAGGAGCCCATTTATGGGGAAGATACATATCTGCCTCTTGTTTTGCATTTGGAGATTTGCAGGGGTTTTTTGTAGGCTGCAGAAGTTCAGTGATTTCTCCAAGAGGTCAGTTTAATCTACCGCAGCAGACTACGGGTATATTATCCTTGAAAACAGCATTTGATTCTAAATTACTGCATCTCACCCAGCGGATATGTAAAGGAAAAGGAAAAAAAAAAAAAAGAATAGCTCCATAACTCTCTTTAACTATCAAGGTTCCATTATTTTTATTACTTCCCATCACTTCAGGTTTTCTGTAATGTTGTTCTTGGCCATTTCTAATTTCCCTAACATTTTTCAGGTTGATTGTTTTATTGGCAGTGAGTGTCTTGGACTGCATCAGACTGGATGAGCAGATTTCCTATTTCTCTTAAAAAACAGGAAGAAAGTTGCTTCTAATGAGATCAGGTGGGAAAAGGGAATAGTTAACACGGTATAAAGGTTACTGAGCAGAACTGGCTGCTAACCAAGGTCAAAAGGTAGTAGTCCAGATGCAGAAAACCCACTTCTTAGGAAGTCTGATTGAAGATGAACTTAATAGATGTTCCACTGGATTATTTGACGATCGTGATTGTTTGCCAATTTGCATTTCACTTGGAAAGGTCAGTGCTTATCCTGTATCCTGTTGAAACATGTAAGGCTTCAACAAACCAGTTTCTACAATTATAGTACTCAAAAAGAAATTTATGATATCATACACATTTTTATGAGAGTTGTGAAACACAAACTTGTTTTTTAGCTACTAATAAAATGGAAAACTTGATAATCAGAAAATAAAAAAACACCCCTTTTTAATGCAAATATTTGGGTTGTGTTAGTGCCAGCTGCATATCATATCACAGTACATGATAGAAGATAATGTCATATTAGAGGTTGCATTTGCTACTAAAAAGTGATATTCTACCAGAAATTTGAAGATTATATGTTTTGCTCTAGTCCAAAATGAATTATTTTAAACAAAATTTAAAGTCTGATTTTCACCAGTTTTGTTTTTCTCTTCTCTAACTTTCTAGCACCCTTATCTGACATATTTTTTGTAATAACTCACTCAAAGAGTTTTGTATGTTGTTGTCAATAATACAGAGCAGATTTGCCAATGGGTTTCTTTAGCAATTCCAGTATTCCTTGAAAATATGCAATTGAGGTAATGGGAAATGATTTTAAGCTCTGCAGATGTAGTTTCTTCTTTGTATCATACCTGAATTAATTACAGTGGTTTGGAGAACATAGAGAAGTTTAAGAATGACTGAGAGTTGATGCAATATGAACATCAAAATCATATTTCACAGACCAGTTCCCAACCTGAGAATTTGATGATGCCTATGCAAAACAAGATGCATGAATACAGCCAGGGCTACTCTTTGTTTTTGAAGATACTGTGATTTTAGGAGGTGTGGCTCCTATTTGAGAACAAATGATTGAATTTCATAAAGGAAACTAGGCATAAATTCTATAAATACTTGAAAAGAGCAGGGATGAACTAATTTGATTGAAGTATGTACCCTGCAGGATTTTTATTGAGAAATTTCCCCAAATAGTTGAGAATAGTTTACTCTGGATACAGGTAACATAAACAAGCAATAAATACTTAAAATAAGGAGAATTTAGATAATAGGTTTTAAAATCACTGAGAAAAGTTTGAGGCTTAACAGATGATGTTTTAACAAATATTAAACTTTATTTTTGGTGAATCAGATGTTCTTTTTTCCCACGTATTCTTTCCAAACTTATTGTTTTATTTGTTTACTAAAAGAATGAAATACAGTAATTGTGATAACAGTTGTGGTAACTAACAATAGTTTAAAATTTAATGTTTAAAAGTTTTGATTTTTTAAATAGTTTGAAGTGATGATGTGAACTGGCCAGTCAGAAAAAATTACACATAAATGGGACAGTTCCCTAATGAATGTGGATTTATCTTTGGTCTGTCAGGTTATTGATAGAACTATCAGGCTATTGATATATCTATCTTGTATATTTTTGTAAAACTTTGAAATGAACATGATGGATTATCAGCAGATCTGAGGCCTTCCCTTTTAGTTTATATGTGGCAAAACCAGAATGCTAGCTGTGTCAAAAAAAAAAAAAAAAAAAGAAGATAAAGTAGATATTGCTCTTCTTTTTCTCTGAGCAAGAAGATTTAGAGGAAGGCTCTACCAGTGAAAACACAGGCATGCTCTATTTGTCTCATGTTCACATCTTTAAAAATACCAGATCTTGCATGATATCCAGGAGCCTGGGAAAACTATGAACTGCATATGGATATATATTGAACCAGACATTATGGTTCTTTCTGTGGAATTAAGAGTTAAAAATTATCATGTGTACAGTGAAATAGAAAGCTTTTAAAATGAAAAAAACCCCAAACCAAACAAGAAAAACCAAGCCCACCAAACAGAAGGTTTTGGTGTCTGTTTACCTAAGCACAAGAATCAGAGCTGTGGGTAAACAGAGTGACAGCCTGGCTGAGCAGTGTGGATTAGAGGGTGTGTAGGGCCATCATCTCCACTCTGCTCTGTTCCAGCTGTTCGTGGTGCCTCCAGCACAGTTGTATCCACACAACTTCTGAGTAGGAAACAATTTTGCAGCACAGCTTAGCAAATATGGATAACTTTGACCCCAGAGAATAAGGATCCTCTGTACATGAGACAAGTTCCTTTTTGTTCATGCATCAGCAGTGTAGATGATGTGCCAGATGAAATGTTCATATTATAGAAAGATTCATATTCCACCATTACACATGTGAGGATTTTGGCAGAATTCCAATCATAAATTAGTAAAAAATTACCAGTTAAATAACAGTGCTATCATAGGTAATTAGGGGATTATATTGTTTAATGAGAGTATAAAATGTCTTGGGAAAAAATTTACTTAGGGAGAAAGTGAACAAGCATTATTTTCCATTCAAAATTTAAGTGTCACTCTTCTTTTTACCTTTCACTCCTCCTTCATATTTCTTTTCTCCCGAAGATGGTTGTCCTAAGGATTTTTAAACTGAGGTTTAGGAGTAAAATATGTTTTTGTACGAGGACTCAAAGCAAGATATATAGCCTCTATAGATACTTCCAAGTAGGGCTCAGATAAGCATGAGAACATAGATACTGCCCATATGAACAATGCTGTCCTCCTCTAGGAAAGGTGAGGACTGCCTTGAGCACTTTTTAAATCTGTCTTTAGTCTTATGGTGTGGAAGGCACTGAAGCACAGTCCTGTTGGCACTGATGCCTATTTGCCGTTGGCAGCAGGAGCAAAGTCAGGTATTCTGTCTTGGCTTGAAGGCTTCAGCAGTTTCATCAAAAGCAGATCAAAAGTGAACTTTGAAGGCGCTGCTGGTAGCTCTTGTTCTAACAAAGCACAAAAAGTTTAGAGCTAGCTGTTTAGCTGTGCTGGAAGGTTTAATATTAAAACAAGAATTCCTATTGGCTTTCAAATACAGTTAAATATTGTAACACAATTAGATTGAACCTCCTGAAACTCTTCTTATTTGACGTCATTCCAGGAGGTTGGCTGAACACTACAATCAAATATTGTACACTAGTAGAGTGTAATTGTCTTAGGTGTAACTTTTAAGAATTTTAAGTGGGATAGATGCAAAAGTCCTGCTGTGTGTTAGAGGAATATCCTCTGACAGAGTTTTACACGAAGCTCACAAAAGGTCCAAAGGAGTAAGATCTTTAAATATTTTTCAAAAGTATTTTCAGAGTGAATCTGGTGTTAGGAATTACTGTTATCTGTATTTGTTTCTGTAACTGCAGTGTAGGCTTTGGTATATAATTTTACTTGCAGAGGTCTACTCATTTCTGATTTGAACCAAACAAGTTAATCAGTATTCAAGTAAATCTCAAGTCTATCTTTTAAGCATTCAGGTTTGTAAAGAAGCAGGTTTTCAGCACTTACAGCATACCTGATTTGCCAGAGAAAATGAAGAAGGTGGATATCACAAGAAAATACAGAATAATTTTTAAAAAGAGAGTAGAGCACAGTGGCTGAAGCAGCACTTAACGCAAATATGAATTGATTGGGAAAGCACATGGACAAGAACTACAGCCTGTGGCATGCGTAAAGCTTGCAGTGTGCAAAGCTTTCACACTTTGCAAATGAACAGGCCTTACTGATGGAGAACAGGTCAGCCATTCTCAAAGAGAAAAAGAAAAAAAAGAGTCTAGAGTAATAAGAAGTGTCTTAGGAGGTGGGGGTTAGAGATGAAGGTCTGCATTTTGACAAGTGGACTCAGAAACATCAGCAGAACTTCAGGGCTCTTCAATTTTCTGTTCACAACCCAGACTGCTGATACTGGCAGGGAATACCTACACAACACTGCTCACTAATGCACAGAGCAAGTAGACCTACATTTAGGTTGCTGCTTTACAGGAAATTGGAGTGCAGAAGGCTGATATCTCCCTGACGATTCAAGGAGAAATGTCTCCAGCTACTGCAGGATCTGAAATGCATGTCCCACACGTGCATGCAGAGACTGGCAGTCCCATTGCAAAAGCTGACTAATTCCATGCTTCTGGGAAGCATTTCCGTTCTCTTTGCAGGCTATTACAGGATGCTGTACTGGCATTGCTTCTCATGATTTGGAGATCCCCTGCTATACATGATACAGGAACATCTTCAGCTCCTCACAACACATGTGCAAACTCGGTGTCCTTCGTAGATCACCAGACTTTCACTTAGAGAAGATTAAAGGGCGCTTCCCACCTCAAAGGAGGCATCTGTTAGGGTGGTCACGAAGGTTCTGCAGGAAAGTAGGGGTCTCTATGGAAGTCAATGGCTAAGCCCTTCCATGGGTGTGGTGTGACAGAGCAGACCCTATTTCTGGTCAAAGAAACGGTACAGATAGATGTCTGCACACCTAAAATACAACCTGGTCTGCAACATCATGGAAGTCCAAGTGAATTAATGGGGAGGCCTCATCACAGTCTGCAGCTTCCCCACAGGAAGAGGAGGAGGGGCAGACACTGGTCTCCTCCTTCTGGTCACCAGGGACAGGACCTAAGGGAATGGCATGAAGTTGCATCAGAGGAAGATTAGATTAGATATTAGGAAAAGGTTCTTCACCCAGAGGGTGGCTGGGTACTGGAAGAGGCTCTCCAGGGAAGTGGTCACAGAGCCAGCCTGACGGAGTTCAAGAAGCATTTTGACAACACTCTCAGACTCTTGGTGTGATTCTTGGGGTGTCTTGTGCAGGGCCAGGATTTGGACTTTCATGATACTTGTGGGTCCCTTCCACCACGAGGTATCGTATTCTATGAACCGGAGCTGCTGTCAGTTTGGTCTTGATGACTTCATAGAGCTTATTGTCCAGTATCCCACTGGTTACCCTTTGATGGATTCTGTACTGTTGGGGAAGATGAAATAGGAAAGCCTTATAAATATGATTACCTGGCAAAAGATGCTGAGAATATGGAAACTGTAAGCGAGATTGAAATGAAAACAAGCTTTGAGATACCAAACCCCAGTTACTGAACAACTGGAAAACAGTGGTATGGCCGGCTGAAGGTAATCCCCTTCTTGATTGAACAATACCCTCTGCTTGCAAACAGGTCCAAGGGTCAGAGCAGACCCCACCAATCTGGCAGAGGGTCCAAAAAGCAGTTTTTAGAGTTTAAAATATAACACCGTATGGTAATGCAATGATTCTTACAGGCTGTATGTAAATGTTGTAGGATTTGTAGCTTGTTCTAGATTGATTAGTGAAAATTAGAATATTCAGCACAGAAGATGATTTATTGTGTTGTAAACGGGAACCAAGGATCTTTTCTTCGTCCTTTTTTCTTCTATCTTCTCCTCTTTACTACTCTCTGACCTGCTTTGAGCCACGTCTGGCATCTCCTAGCAGGTCCCCTACACCCACACCCTTTCACAATAAATCTCATGCTCTAAGACCTGACTTCAGAGATCTCTCATCTCCGTCCCGACTGTCTGAAACCGGACCACAGACACCGTCCAAATCCTACACTGTACTCACAGAGGAAAAAAGCTAGCAAAGACCCCCATTATTCTTTGGGGTATAAAATTTAGAGATGTTTTAAACACATCTATAATGTGGCTGATGGGACTCAGGGATGTTTTAAACACATAAAGTGTGGCTGATGGGGCTGGTACTAGAAACACCGAGTAGAACCACAGCTGGTGGTGATGCTGGAAGCAGAATCAGTGTTGGGGAGACCATAGGGTGTAACACAGACTTTTGTTTTCGACAAATCATTAATGAGCTGGTGGATAATATGGTGACACTCAAAAAGAATCTAAGAAAGTCACTGTTTTTGATTGATGGATTTTTGATGATTTGATTATAGGACAAGGGTTAATGGTTTTAAACTAAAGGAGGGTAAATTTAGATTAGATATAAGAAAGAAGTATTTTACAATAAGGGTGGTGAAACACTGAAACAGGTTGCCCAGAGAGGTGGTAGATGCTCCATCCCTGGAAACTTTCTAGGGCAGTTTGGATGGGGCTCTGAACAACCCAATCTAGTGGGAGATGTCCCTGCTCTTCGCTGGGTGTTGGACTGGATGACCTTTGAAGTTCCCTTCCAACCCAAATACTTTTATGATTCTGTGATTCTGTGATTGAAAACACAAGGAAGGAAAGGCACAGGAAAAAACCAGGAAGCTAACAGAAAACTGGAAAAAAATGTAATTTTTTTCTTTGGATCATGGGTCAACCAAAAGCATTGTCTGGGTGAGTGAGACAGCACCTCTGTCTTGAATTTAAGACTTAAGAGGAACTGATCAGTAAATCCAAGCAATATAAAATGTACTCTTAGTAAGGAACAGAAGAAGCAGGGAGTGTAGGTCATACTGGACTGACTTAAGTTCCTTGGAACCAAGAGGACTACAAAGAGAAAGGTAACATTTCATGGAGAATATTTCTGGCTTCACGAAAGGGAAGGGAAGAAATCTGCAGTACTGCTGATGACAATCAAGGCTCAGTGGCACAACTATAATAGAGACAGATATGACCATAGGAGGCCCCAAGAAAGATCTCTTCTGCAGGGATGAAGAAGTGTTAATATTCATATTCAAAGGCATTGGTTCCATACATGACTTATGATATCCTGGTCAAGGTTCCTTTGAACCTATAGCAGACACACAGAAGTGTTACTGAGTAAAGAGTGAATCAGCAGCCCATCATACAGGAAGAAACTGAAGGTGCTGGATGTGGTGTACGGAGCAAAATGAAAGGTGAGAGGCAATATGGATATTGTCCACAAACACATCAACAAGGGAACACCAAGGGCAGAAAGAAAAGAACTAGTAAAATTATGAACTATGGAAGCATAAGAAAAAAGGATTCAAAATAGCCAGAAAGAAACTTTCTGAAAATGAGTAGACTTAGAAGAGGGAAATTCCTCATTCATTTCAGAAACAAAGATGGAAAAAATACAACAGCTATGCAACTAACATAATAGAAAGGGACAAAATACCAGTGAATGCATATACACAGTGACAAATTTCCCTGCCCTGTGTTCCCAAGACACCTTGCATAAACAGACTTTGATAAAAGGAAGATGAAGACCCTGTAAGGGCTATGAAGTTAATTTTAGCAGAGTAATCTGAACCCCAGTTACTTTTTGTGAACTCATACAACATACTCTAATTAAAACAATAGTGTAGTCCTTGAGAGAAATGATGTCACTGCCTTTTGTCCTTCCCAGCCCCTCTTCCCCTCCCTTCCTAATCCAGCACTTATATGCAAATGGCCACAGTTTGAATCAGAGAAAAGAACTTTTTTTTTTCCTTTTTTTCACTCATCCATTTCAACTTGCAGCTGCTCAGATCCTCCACCCAAGTGAAAGAGCAGCTAGAATTGGGCAGCTGGGGCAGGAAAAAGGGCACAACTTCACCTTTTAGTAACTGTGTACTTGTTGGTAATATCCCCAGAGAAGAAACAGTTCCTACCTATATTCTGAGTAGGGTTTTTTATTTCTCAAGCTGAAGTTCTGCTCTCTGCTTCTCATTCTCTCTCTTCTTTCCTGCTCATCTTTGTTCACCATTTTCTCCCAGTTTTTTTCTTCCTCTTTCTCAATCCTCTTTGCAAAGCCAACTTCCTTCTTTAAAGCTGCTGCACTCTTCTTTAAAACATGCAGCATTACAAGTTGAACAGCACATAAATGTCCAACTTTAACTCCTGGTTATAAAACAGATACCAATATAGTTGAATGACTCTTGGTAAGGATGACTCAAATAGCTGTAGCTGGAGCATAGGAAATATGAGAAAAGGTTAGGTAGAGAGTTCCTGTTCAGCGCAGTGAGAGCAGGAGGAGGCGGGGAAGAGAGCAGCCTTCCATCTCCTGGAGGGAGATTACTGAAAACAAGGAGAGTTTATTGTAAGACAACTCACTTTGGAAACATTGCAGACTAATGCTCTTTTAAAGTGTGCTATTTGCTTGACGATGGATACATTTTAGAGAGAAAAGGTATCCAGTACTTGTTGGGTTTCAACATTTTTCACTGTTTTCCATTTTTTTAACTGACTCCATCCTATTTGCTTGCAACCCACTCTCCTGAACTCTACGGGTCCAGTTCATGGTTACTGAAAAAGGGAACACTTCTTCCCTTTATCCCTAACCCTTGACTATGCAACTGCCAAAGCTGATGAAGTCTCTACTTACTCTTCAGTACCTTTTTCATTTGTAATTTGCTTTGCTTTCAGCTTCATTTAATCTCAATGTCTGAATTACTCCTGGATTGTTTCCACTGGAAATGTTGAGGCCAGCAAAGATGATCTACATGAAGAGTGACAGAGAACAAGCTCTCAAAAGAAATCATACCTGTGAACTTTATGGGGTTTCGCTATTGGAAATTTTGCTCTTTTCTTGAAATTCTCAGGTACAAAACACCTGAGTTTTGTGTAGAATTCTGGTAAGCAGCATTTTAGCTCTGCTGTTATTCTTCAGATTCATCATGCTCAGGAAATATCAACAAACATCAGTGTTTTTTTAAGGGGAAAACCAGAGCTCTTTGAAATTTCTTGTTGACCTTTAACACAGAATGCCTCCACACAAACTAGAAGACTTCCATATTGATATTAGACAGGTGGAAAAGGAAGGGAAGACCATATGACTGTATTACAATATAGGCTTTTTAATAATATTTCAGTCCATATGCAATTTCAATTCTGCCATTGGTCAGTGCTTCTGTTCCCTGCAGAAGACCAGATCTGGATCCATCTTTACTGTCTAAAGCATACCTACAGAAGACTGCTAGAAGGTAAATAATTAAATTTTGCATTGTTACTTTCTTGTAATGTAACTTCAATGATCTCTCCCCAGCAGTGCAATTACAAAGACAGCTTTGGACCATCCAACTTGTGATCTCACTGTGGGAGCTGTTTCCTTTGATGTAACTCAAAGCATCTCGAACTCCCAGTGACAAATTTAATGTTAAGGCTCTTCTGTGCTCTGTTGCCAACTTACCTGATGAAAGGGAGTCATCTTGCGGTGTTAAAGGAGGACCACCATACTCACTGCAGTCTAATTACTCATCTGTGTGCAAAATACAGCTTTGTAACACCACCCCAACTCCCCGGCCCCCAGATTTCTCATTTGAATCAAGATTTTGTTCTTAACAAGATGGGCATTCAAATTGATGCTCCAGGTCAAGGCTAAAAGAAGGAGACTGTGCCTTCAGCCCTCGCCTTGGAAAAACTTGATCATGGGAGTATTTTATCTTCTGCAGTGAGTGAAGTAAGTTGATAATTAAGTAGTTTTATCATTTTTATAGAAGTACATGTCTATTTTAAGGTTCCATATGACCTTCCTAGTCATCACCTTTTAAATAACAATCTGAAAAGATGGTAATATTCTTCATAAAAGTAAAACTTATGGATAAATATCAATCTCTTTATCTTCTCCACTAGCCTGAAATCCTCCTTTCTCAACCCATAGTTTCATACACTGCTGGCACCTTTTTATCCCATGCAGTTTCCCACCTGATAATTTGGCCTCATGAGAATATTGTGAGGCACTGCACAAACATGAATTGAAAAAGAAAACCCTTTGAGCAGAAGAGATGTCAGGCTAAATACAGAATAAAAGACCTGAGCTGCATGTTAAGTACATAAGTGAGAGTAACATGATCACAAATTCTCTCCAGTTCAAGAGGGAAGGATGTCGTGAGGGATTGTGTCGAAGGCCTTATAGAAGTCCAGAAAAATGACATCTATAGCCCTTCCCTTGTCCACTGATGCCATCATCCCATCATAGAAGGCCATTAGATTGGTCAGGCAATTCGAGCTGGCTGTTCGAGCCGTGGCCCTGACAGGTACCTCCATTCTGGTGCACAACATCATTCCTGTGCAATGCCGCCTGTGTTGAATATGCCTGGGGCACAGCTGACATCAGACCGACCTGACTATCCAGCCCAAGCAGTGATGTGTGAGCTGTATTTTCATATTTCTGAACAGTTTAAAAAGGGAAACATTTCCTTACACCTGACTGACTGTAGAGATATGCATCGTACAAATTGCCAGAAAACTGCATGGTGATGCGCGACTTCAGATGAAAATGTTCAGTTTTATTCTTTGCGTATTCAAAAAGAGTGCAAAGAACCCTAGAAAACCTAGAAGAGCTCTATAACCCTTCCTGCGCTTCACACTAGAAAGGTCTTTTTATGAATAATTTATTTTTCTGTAGGATTTCAAGCAGGAGATAGTTTACTTATGATGTAGTGCAAAAGATGCAGCATTCCCATCAGGAAAAGCCACGGGAAACTTTCAGCTAAAGGGAGATTCCCACACTGGTGAATGCCTAACATGAAAATTGTCTCCATTAACAAGCTAGCAACAGTACTTTTTATTGTTCCCATTGCTGCTTCAGTACTTTGAAGTATTATGCTTTCAGAGCTCTGAAATGTACTTCCCTTGCTTTCAAAAACAGCAAAAAGTGTCCATCTGGTACATAGAGGCCAAATAATATGGTTATTTCTAGAAGGCAGTAATAAACTTTACTGCATTTAGAGAATGTTGCTAAAAAGAAAGCCTCTGGCCAGTACTTTGCTACTATTGTAGCAGATTTCCCTCCATGTTGCGGTGGCCCAGCCCACTTGGGGGCTGAGTGACATTCAGTGGGTGGATTTTCCAGCCCAAGAGTCCGACCCCGCAGGCGGGGTCGATAATTGAGGCTCCATCCCACTGGATGTCAATCCACCGCAACTCCACCCCTCGTTCTGGAAACCTCTATGTTCATGTTATTCCCATTGGTTCACTGTTTTATACATATTCATTACCCACTGTTCAATATTCATTAACATCTGGAAAGTTCTGTTATGTTCAGTTTACCATTGGTTAGTTTAAATATGTGTTGCGGTGGCCCAGCCCACCTTGGGGCTGAGTGACATTAAGTGGGTGGACTTTCCCGCCCATGACTCCGACTCCGAGGGCGGGACGGAGGAGTAAAGTACCTTCCCACCGAGTGTCACTCAAACCGCCTCTCCACCCTCCTTTCCAGAACCCTCTATGTTTCTTTAACACCCATTGGTTTACCCCTTTATGTATATTCATAACCCCTCATTGTATATGCATTAGGCTCTGGAAAGTTCTGTTCTGTTTAACTCCCTATTGGTTTATTCAAATATGTTCCTCCCCTATACCTTTGTGATTTGTTCTCTGTCATCCCTCATCAACCCCTGATTGGTTTGTTCCCTTGTTCCCTCCTTGCTCCGCCCCGACTTAAAAGGGGCGAGCAACTGACACCCTTCGGCTTTTCCTCTTGTCTCCCCTTGGAGCAATAAAGCTGGGATTGAAGGCAAAGGAAGAGTCCCTCTTTCATTCCTCGCTCTCGCCTTGTTGCTTAGCAACCACCGTACTGCAGCCTGCTCCTCTGTGAGCCACCTTCAGGCAGTCCTACTGCAAGCTTCGTGCTGCCATACAAAACTGTATTGGCCTCGTGGCCGGAGCCTAGTAGCCGTCGCCTGTCTGGCCACCGGGCGGCCAGCGGTCAGAGCAACGCGCTACAAATATGTTCCTCCCCCGTGTTACCCTGATTCGTTAATGTCAAACCCATGTCATTCCCCTATTGGTTCCTCCCTTTGTCTCCTCCCTGCACTGCCCCGGTTTAAAAGGGGCGTGCAACTGTCATTCCCCGACTTCTCGTCGTCGCCTCCCCTTCCAGCACCTCCCTGATTCCTGCTCCTTCCAATAAACTGGGATTGAAGGCACCGAGGAGTCCCTCCTTCATTCTTTGCCCTCGCTTTGGTTGCCGAGCAACCAACTCCGTGCAGCCTGCTCTACTGTGAGCCTGCCACAGGTGGCTGTTCACTGGCTCCTTTATTGCCACACTGAGTGGCCCGTCGGCTGGAGCCTTTGCAGCCGTCGCCTGTCTGGCCACCAGGCGGCCAGAGCACAGAGGTGACCGCGCTGCAGTGTGGCGCCCAACGTGAGGCCCTCTGGACAGCTGGACAAGTGACCAGAGGGCTACCTTGAAGGCGGACCGGCCGACGCGGCCGTGGACTTTCCGGACTTACCGCTGGTTGGAGCTGCCACCGCCCCGAGTGTAGTACGCCGCTTTTTGCGCGGTGGTGCTCCCGGGGAAACGCCGACAACCCTCTGCAGATCCCCGGAGGGACCGGCGGGCGGCGAGGGACCTGCCCAAAGGATTTATTTTCCCCGGACCAGTCGTGCTTTGGATTTTGGTAAGTATTTTGTGTGCTCTCTCCTGGTCCCGGGGACCCTTATTCCTTTTTCTTTTTCGCGTTTTACCTTTGGGCAGGGCAGAATTTGGGGTGCGGACCTTTTTGTGTGTTTGTTAAAATGGGGTCTAAACTGTCCGCACCTCAGAAGGAGTTTTATCACCAAGTTGCGGGTTCCCTTTTAGTTAAAAAGAAAAGTTTTTCTAAGGGTTTGTTAAAACGGTTGGTGCATCATCTTTTCGTGGCTTTTCCTCAGACGTCCCCTGAGAAAGCTCTTAGTATTGCGTTTTGGAATGAGGTGGGGGCGAAATTGTCCTCCCTCCGAGCCTCGGGGGACAAGCCAGCGACTCAGTTTTTGCCTTTAGTTATCACCATTTGTGAGTCGCTGAGCACTGGGGATAAAGACGCGAAAAGATCGTGCACCACAACCCCAGTTAAAAGACGTGCTCCTGAACCCCCACTTTCCTTGTCCCCTACTCCTAATCCCTCTTTCCCTACATTGGGTAGACCGGGAGGTGCAGCCTGCCAGTCGGCATAGGAGAGCCACCGTCCTCCTGGCCCTCCTCGGTCTCCCCAATACCCTTGCCGGGACGGGAGTCGCGAACCCGTCTCGGACCTTTCCCTAAACCCTTTTTCCAACCCCTCTCTCCCAGTTTGTCATCCCCCGGTTCAACCCCAAAATGGCGGTTCTTTCCCAAGTTGTTGTTCTCCCCAAAATGGATGCCACCACGTGGCATCCACCCCTTCTCCTTCCCACAATCCTTCCCTCTCTCCTTCCTCCAACCCCTTCCTTCCCTTAGCCACTCCCCTTCCGACCCCTGGTCCCGCCTCCCAATGTTCCGCCCACAACCCGTTCTCTTCCTGTTTTGGCTCCACCCACCAATCCCAGGCTTTCGGTTCCCACGGTCTAACATCCGGTTCCCATGCTTCCAGTACCGGATGTGAGGGCCTTGGAACCCGGAACCCGGAAATGGGATTCACGCCTTTCGCCACGCCTGTTACCTTCAATCGCTTGGGCAACAACCCTGCATGGAAGCCTTTGGAAACGCAGATTTTAGAGCGTCTATGCAGGACCCAGAAGGAACATGGACGGGACAGCCCTTACTTTAAGACCCTACTTCATGCGGCCCTATCCACGACTATTATGGTGCCACATGATGTTAGGAATTTATTTTCTTGTCTTCTTTCTCCATCCGAGTTCCAGCTTTGGCTGGCGGATTGGAGAAAGTATTTGGCTGATCTCCTCCCTGTCCTTCTGCGGGAGCCTGAAAATGTAAATTTAACCATGGATCATTTATTAGGTGAAGGGTTGTTGACCAAGCCACAAGACCAGGCTCAATCTATTCCAGAGCCGGTCTTGAATTCCATCAGAGACGTGGCAGAAAGGGCGTTTTTATTGCTACCCCCCAAATCGGCTACCGCTCTAAATTATACTCAGATTAGGCAATTGATTAATGAACCTTTCATTGATTTTATTGACCGGTTGCGTGTGGCGGTGGAGAAGCAGGTCGAGAACTCTGAGGCGCAGGAGAGCATTATCACCTCCGTAGCACAGGCCAATGCCAACGAGGCGTGCAGGAGGGTGATAATGACTCTCCCCCTGGAGCCACCGCCCACGTTAACCCAAATGATTCGAGCATGCACGCGTTTAGTGCAGCTCGGCAATCAAAATTCCAATTCGACATCTAAAAAACAGGGGGGAGTAGTGGGTGGACTAGAACGGGAAGCGGCGGTTGTGAAGGACCCCTCTTCCCGGCAGTGCTACCGCTGCGGGAAGAAGGGTCATACTTCTAGATTTTGTAGGGCACCTGCCCCTATCAACCAACCTTTCGTTAAACAAAAGTCTTCTGAGCCTGTTCCCGCAGGACACCACCCGGGAAACTAGACTGCAAGCGCGTGCCGGTTCCGCGCAAGAATATAAGTGGAACTGGAAACACCAACCATGACATCCAACACCGGACTGGACTTTGTGACCCTAATTTCAACGACGGGACCCACTGGACGCCTGGACCACGGCTGAGGGTTACTTGCGACACGCCATGCAACTTCACCTCTACACGCTGGCGGATTATCGCGGTAACTCTTCAGCCCACACAACATCAAAGGACTCCGGATTCGACTCCGCTTTTTGTCATTGGGGACACTCAGCAGACCCCCGCAGGTATCGAGGTCTCCCCCGAGCTCACGACAGTGGACTCGGACGGGGGCTTCATCCTGTTGGCGCGGTGTGTTCATCCTCCCCTTTTCCTACCTAAGGGCCAGGTCATCGCCCAGGCCATTCCATTGCCAAGGCTTCTGCCCGCAAATGAGGGCACACCCTGCATTTGCTGGGCGGAAGTTGTAGGAAAAGATAAGCCCCTGGTGCAATGTCAACTGCGCCGGGGAGCAGACCAAATTTGTGTCACTGGGATGATGGACATAGGTGCGGACGTGACGGTCATTCCGTCTGAGAAATGGCCGCCACAATGGGAGCTGCAGCCGCAGGGCGTAGTCTCCGGGATCGGGGGAACTGAATTGGCTAAACAATCCAAACACGTTATTCAATTGGAAGGTCCAGA